>JAQHUG010000110.1:1814339-1840749 GCA_028555095.1 Dicrostonyx torquatus
GGCTGTGCGGGTCACCATACATCTGCTTGGCTTTCAAATTCGGAAATGTGACTTTGTGAACGAAAACCAGAGGTTCTGTGCAACATAATGCAGCATGGGAGGCTTTTGCCACACCAGGGGCAGAATTAGATGGTGGGGACATTACGGACATCGATCCCAGAACCTTCCATGCCTTGCTCATTTCGGGATGCCGAGTATAAGAAGCTTTCACCCAAGGAAGAAAGGAAATACATGGTATCATCCCAGGTCTGTTTCAAACCCCTCATTCAAGTGGACTTGGTCTTAGAGGGAAGTAACCCATGATTTAGTGGAAGAGGTCAGTGCTTTACAGCAGCCACAGGCTAACTCCACTGCCAGTTTCGGATCCCCCTGCCTCTAAAAACACTAGGAAAGCTCGGGAATCCATCCCATGCACACTTGTGCATGTATCAGGAATTGTGAGCTGCACTGACCATTTAACTAGGTGTTTAACAGGAAAACATGCAGCTTTCGGTTATGGTTAAAGTAGTCGTATGCAACTTTCCATTGGAGATAGCTTGAACCACCGGCCATAAAATTCGCCCTCACTGGAAACAGAGGCAGTGGGTGTCTGTGGATGCTTTCCTTTTCTGATAAATTTCTGGATAACAGTTTGTGTACCTTTGGCTACTGGGCCAAGTCTGCCTTCTCTTTACGACTTGTATTGGTTTGTTCATTCGAGCGTGTCTAGGCCACCTCTGATCAGCTCCTCGTAGCTAACTCCCAGGCTGAGTTGAGCAGAGACTGTTCCCTTATCACAGCCTCTTTGTGCCTTGCCTCTGAGCAGAAAGAAAAAGCAGTGGCCCATGCTGACTAATCCTGGCAGCCACACTTGCCCCTCTGGATGGATCAGGCACAGCTCTGCTCTGTCATTGGTGGGGTCAGCAGAATTCACAGAATCCTTCAGAGAAGCTCTGGTGCTTATGTTCTCAATCAAAGGCACACAAACACTTGGAAATTACAATTCTCAGCCCTGGCTCTGCGTTCCCTCGTTTCTTTCTCCAGCCTACTTAGTTAAGAGGGAACACTTGGTGTGTGCTGATTACACTATCAGCTTATGACCAGGCAAGCCGAAACATCAACCCAGAGAGCCTGTCTGCTCATTTGGAGAAAAGAAATGATAGCGATTGATAGCCCTGTGGCTAACTCAGCCGAGCACGTAGTGTTTAGTTCAACACCTGCGATACGATAGGCACTCAAGAAAGGTTCACTGTGATTGCATTGTTTATATGGGTTTCCATAGTTCACTTCACCACAAAGCAAGAGCGCAGCTTTTATCCAAGCCATTTTAGGTAGAAGTTCTTCTCTTGCTTGACTTAGTACAGCGCAAGAGGAGAGGACCCAGGTGATTTATATCCAGTCTCACGGCCTGCATTCCCTCCATTCTTAGAGCTTTTATCTAAGGCTCCCAGATGTCTTCCACAAGCCATGCGCTGTGCTCATAGTTTTCCATTGTCTCCTCTGTCCTACCCGCACCATTCTCTCAGGACCTACAGGGTCAAAGTTCATCATTTCCATCGAAAGCATCCTCATAACCTCAGCTCACTGCCAGGGCAAAGCTTGCACACGCTCATCACGACATATCCCTGAAACAGTCCTCCCAGCCCTTCGGTCTGCTCTCCCTGTCAGAACGCTGAAAACCATGGTGGGCTAGTCATTCACTCAAGCTCTCATTTTCTTTCTAAAATTGGGTGCTCCGATTCCATGCTGCTTCACGTGCTTACCAAGGTGCTGGGAGGAGACAAAGAGCACGACAGTCATTTTCCAAACGCCGGTACCGAGCTTCCACCCCAGTGCATCGTGCTGCAGCTCTGCATGAGCACAGCTGTCGGTTAGTTTGCTGTTTTCAGGCTGTCAAGTCCCAGTAGAGGAAGGAAAACGTCTCCAAATTGCTAGCCAGTCTGACTAAAAGGTATTCCGTCAAACATCACCGAATGGGCCAATTGTATCACTCACACCCAACATGTAGCTTTCCCTCGGCTCTCCGCTGAGCTCCTGTCGGTGTCCGTACCCTGACTCAAACCTGAAGTGTGGTGAGTATACCATAATGCCTGTTAAAACTGGGTCCGTTCTCTCCTTATTTCAACCCTAGCTCAGTCTCCGGCTGCTACTTTGCAAATCCATTTCTCCATGTTTCTTTGTCTTTGATTTTCTTCTCTGCTGCCTGTGATACTCATTCCAGGTTTTATCACAAGCTTTTCCGCGTTCCTGAGTTTTCTTTCCTTCATCTTCACTTTCTTTGGGAAGATTTGGCTCAGATTTTCCTGGAAGTACTGATACACTGATTTACACAAATATCCTAGATTTCCTTTTAGGTTTTTACTCCTTTCGTCATAATTACTACCCTTGGTGGGGAGCAAGAGGAAGGATCTGGGGTGTAGCTGCCCCAAAGCCTCTTTTGTCTGTACAACTCATTGTGCCAGGCCCATGGCCTGAAACTCAGCACCAGTCCAAAGGACTTGGCCTGAGTCACCTAAGGTGGGATTAGCATGACTCCTCTCCGGATTAACAGCTCCCTGCACTACTAGGTAGTTTCTTAATAGAATGGGCAGGGGTTTGTCCATTCTACACAAGTTATAGGGTCAAGGGCTGTTGTGCCCTGTGTGAGCAGGCCTTGGTGTAAGTACAGCCTGCAGATCTTGGCACCGGGGAGACTTTGGACACCTCCATATTTCTTCCTGGGCAGCGGAAGGGTGGTGAAGCTTGTACAGTAAGGCTGTCCTGCTCCAAAATGGGACAACTAGAGTTCACGGTGCCTTCCGGTATCCGGAAATGTTTGCCTCATTTACAAGAAACCTAAACCTAAACTGCATTTAGTAAGTAAAACAAAAGCTCATCCCCTGCTCCTGAGGGCTAAAGATGTGCCAGGCACCTTTGACAGATGCGCTTAGTTTAGGCACAAAGGCTCTGCCCCACATTTCATGAGCCTCATTCTGGAGTGGCTTCGTCTATCTGGCTGGGTAAATGTCTCCTGCTATCACATTCAGCCATTTGCCTCCAGCTTGTAAGAAATGCTTAGCGATGTGAATCGTTCTACGGTGTGCTCACTCTCTACTGAGGGCCTGGGCTACGGCAGCAGGGGCAGTGAGGTTTGCAGCAGTCAGGAGAGAAGGAGAGAGGTATTTTCTGTTCTCTTGGAGACCCTTGGCTATCAGGTGCTTCTTCCAGAGAATGTAATTATGAGCTATTGATAGGGATTTACTTCAATAACTCCAGAAAGTGTTTATTTAGATAAGAGGGAATTCTCCTTTCTGGAAGATAAGCTCTCCCTAACCAGCATTAAATTACCTTTCCAATAGTCTTTCAGAAGCCCAACCGTGGATGTGACATGCAACACTCCTGTGTGGGAGCGGGGCATGCTTGCGTGCGTGCGCCTCTGCTGCTGAGTACCCAAAGCCTGCATTTGTATGGTGAGGGCTCTGTCTAGCAGGAGATGAGCCTGTCCAATTTATCTCTGGCACAGGGCGAGTCCTGTTTGTCTCTGGCAAGGAGCAGGCCTAGCTCGTCTGGTGCCGTCTCTGGTTATCACACTGCTCAGCAGGGGTAATTTGTTTTGTTTTATTTCAGTCCCAAAAGGTAATTAATAATACAGGAGCAAAATTGTTTGTGTGCTGTTTTTATATTTTGATTACCCAATGAGGCATTTTTTTCAGGAGCCTTTCCAAATGGCTGCTGTGTACCTGGCTAGGAAACTGTAAGCCAGAGCAGACCTTGGCGCTCTTCCAGGGGTCCATTCCTCACCTTCATGCACCCCTGGGTCCAATTTAATGTGGGTCAAGGAGGCTTTTAGAGGTTATTCATATCAATGAGCAGTCTTTAGTGCATGGTAATACCACGACAGAATACTCTTCTGGCTTCTGTGGGTAATTTAAAGAAATATTTGTAAGATTATCACTCCTAAGCTTTTCCCAGTTTTCTCCACATATCTTACTTAGTCTTTCCACTAGGCAGTAGAGAACCACTGTCCTCACAGTTCATTGTATTTAAAAGCCACCTTTAGGTTTCTGTGCAGTGGCTCCCAGCACCGAGATTCCCATCTCTGTTCTGGACCTACCCCTGCTCTCCAGGGCCTGACCCCTAGGGTTGCATCTGACCCAACACCTGCTCCTCACTGAGAAGCAGCTGACATCCTGCACCCATTTATGGTTGCCAGGGGACAGTGCAGGTCACTGATGTCAGGCCACGAAAGTCCCCAGTACAAGGGGGAAGCAGGCTGTTTTTATTGCAATTCATTTACTTTACCCAGCTGCCACTTCTTCTTTTGTTTCCAAAAGTGGTAACCCGAGGCTTAGAGAGAATTTGTACGTTTCCAAAAGTCAGTTGGTGCGACTGGAATCCAAGCCTGTATGGCAGTCTCCCGCCGTGAGTGACGCTGACATCATCTGTGTCTCTGCGTGTGTTCAATAGCCACCTCAGCACCCAGCTACTTCCCGTTACTGTTAGGAGCTTTTGGGTTCTTTGTCTGTTTTGTCGGCGGAGTGAGTTTGTAATATTTATATTGATTGCAATTCACACTCCGTACAAATTACTTGCAAGCCCTACCATAACCAATTCTAGAAGACTTGTATTAGCTTAGAGAAGAAACCTGTACCTGTTTGCCATCACTCCTAAAACCCTGTGCCCTGGCAGAAAACAGCTGCCCATCTGCCTCTCAATGTGACCCTGTCCACGGAGGCTGCTTCCCTCATGTGGAATCATGTATCTGTAAGTCCTTCCTACACGTGTCTTTCACCCAGCCGACGTCCTCCGAGGCCATGTGTTACACAGCATTCCTCAACCTTCGTTTTTCTTTATTTCACACACACGTGCACTACTGGCACAGCGCCTTGCTGGTTTGTCCATCAGGATGGATTTTTTTGTTTTGTTTCACTTTTTGACTGTTTTGAGCCGCTTCTCTAAGAACATCTAAGCATGAAGTTGTGCGTAACGGATTCTTCTGCTTCTCCTGAGAGTGTACTCAGGAGGTGAATCACTATGGCTCGGGGTGAGTCTTCATTTAATTCTTTCTGGACCTGCCTCATGTCTTCCCGGAGACTGCTCTACTTTCTCTTCTAGCTAGGAGGGTGTGGGAGACTCAGTGAACCCACACTCTCTGTTTTTAGCAGCATCCCGGAGGAGGAGTGCCACGTTAGTGTGCTTTGATCTGTGTGTGGCCAGTGCTCTAGGCACTGGATGTCTTCCCAGGTGTTTCTGGGCCATTTGTTCCTTCTTATTGGATACAAAAATCTATTGTAAATCTTTTGTCCAGTTTTAACCTGGGTCATTTTTCTTTTAGGGAAGTGTAAGAATTCTATATGCAGTCTAGAAACAAATATAAGATATATAATTTACTAACATTTAAGTCTTCCTGTGTTCCTTTTCCCTATTGAGACGAAAATACATGAGAGGACAATTTGAAGATTTATTTTGGAATACAGTGTCAGAGACTCGATCCAAGGGCTTGGACAACATCCCATGGCAACAGGAGCCTGGAACTGGGGGGAGGGGGGACGGGGACGGGTATGATCCTTAGCCAGACAGGGAGCAGCGGAAGAGACCATAGACTAAGAGTAACCTTGATGCCCCCAGGCTTTCTCCAGCAAGTTCTCCTTTCTTGAGAGTCTCTCTAGCCTTCTACAGGAGTCCCATCAGGTAGAGATCAAGTGTCAACACAGAAGCCTGTGGGGAGGGTTCAGATGTTAACTGCATCAGGGCTCGGATTCTGGCTGCAACAGGATTCTCCTTTGCTGTCTTCAGAGTCTCCTTAGACAAATAGTCCTATTAAACTTTAGTTTCAGTTAAGAATAGTTTGAGTTTTGTTTGTTTTGGTTGCAAATAATTTTGGTTTTATGTCTAAGAATTCATGGATAAATCCAAGGAGACTCACAAAACAATTGTGCTTTGGTTTCCTAATAGAATTTATTTTTCTACAATGTTTTTCTGCCTCCTCCTTAGTGAATCCATTCTTAGGTTGTAGAAACTCAAACTGAATGGAAAATGTCTAGCTTTGGGTTTTCTACAGACCTCATTCTGCCCATCCGGGATCCCTGTTCAATACAGGAGCTAAGAGACCTCTGCTTAGCATGTGGCGGTTCTCATTGATCACTGTGTCAAAATGACCTGTGTACTTACGCTTCTGTGTTTGCTATGTTCCTTGTTTATTATTCGACTGTATGACATATGAACCTGACATCGTACTTCTATGGAAATATTCGAGAATGTAACATATCGGTTTCTTATAAAACTACTCCTGCAGAAAAACTTTTTATACTTTGAAGATTCTAAGATAAACGTTCAGCAAAGGGAACAACCCTCTACCAACATATTTATCATATTACTAATTTTTTGACAAAATACTGAAAGGGTGACATATGCCTTCTTAGAGAGCACTTAATTGTGGAAGAACATGCCAGTTCCGTTCCTTACTAACCTTAGATGAGACACTTGCCAAGTCTCCAGGTTTCACAGATATTTTTGTCACTCCCTGCCCCCCAGTGTACACAATGTGGTTGACACCTTCATAGCTATTCTTTCACATTGGCAGTCACTTAGATCTACAACATGTGTGTGCAGGTGTATATGTGTGCAGGTGTGTGTGTGTGTGTCCATTTCTGGGTTTGTGTGTGCACGTGTTTGCCCCAATGGTTCCTTTATGACCTTTTATTTTCCTAATATATCAATAATGTTTCAAGAGCACTTTGAAGATAAGTGTGTCATTCATACATAGAAAAGTCAAATATTTTTGTGTTTCGTAACTTCACACAACTTTCCACTAAAATGATAACTAAAATTTTTTTAGATTACCAAAATTTTATCTAAGTCTATAAAATATTATCTTGCCCTTCAAACTTTTCATAAGGTTCTTTATTTCAAATTGACATCAAATGTTTGACAGCATGAAACAAGACATCAGGCTGACAAGATGGGTTAGTAGATAAGGGCAAGGCTGCTAGCAAGGCTGACAACCTGAGTTTGCTCCTCAAACCCACACGATGGAAGAAACCAATTCTTGTAAACTGTGCTTTGACCTCCACACTTATGCCCTGACATGTATGTGCATGTGCATGGACACATGTGCACGTGCACACAAATAAACACACAAATATAATTTCAAATGGAAAAAAAGCAGTAAATAGAAACAGCTGTTTTGCCCAGGAAGAAAGAGGATGTGTTTGTTAGTTTTAATAATGTCTATATCTATTCACTAAATTGGGTAACTAAATACCTGCTCAGGTGCTGGCTGGCCTCTTCCTCTTTGCCCCATTTCTGAGCTGCCTCCACTGAGCCCCGCCTGACACTACTGAGCTCTGATAGTTTCTAGCCCATCACTAGCTATCATTAAGTTAGATACACAGAAACATCACTGAATGCTCAAATTCATATATGAGTTGTCTATGTGTCCATGATCTATTCAAGGCAGCCCTCTCTACTGTATAGAAGACGAAGTCATACTGCTGGCTGGGTGTCCTTCAGTATCTTTCATGGTTTCCAGAATAAACCATGTACAAAAGACCATCATCTTCTATATGTTCTGTACATGTTCCTTGTTCTTGTGCTACCAGTTACTCTGATATGGATAATTTACCTTTATTGAACTTCCATCTTCTTACCTAAAACATAGATATAGTATCTGTATTAGTCAAGACCCTTTAGAATAACAGAACTTATAGAATGGATCTCTCATTACATGTAGAATGGGAGTTTATTAGAATGACTTACAGGTTGCATGGTCCAGCTAATCCAACAACAGCTATCTATGAATGGAAAGTCCAGTGGTCTGAGAATGTTGCTCAATCCATTATGCTGGATGTGATATGGGATTCCCTTCTGTATGCTGTGAGTACCATTGGTTAATAAAGAAACTGGCTTGGCCTGATAGGGTAGAACAGAGGTAGATGGGGAAAACTAAACTGAATGCTGGGAGAAAGAAGGCAGAGTCAAGAGAGAAGCCATGGAACTGCCACCAGAGACAGACAAGCTGAAACCTTGCCCTTAGGTCACGAGCATCATAGTAAAATATAAAATAATGGAGATGGGTTAATTCTAGATGTGGGAACTAGCTAGAAATAAGCTTAAGTAATTGGCCAAGCAGTGATTTAATTAAGACAGTTTCTGTGTGGTTATTTCGGTAGTCTGGGCAGCCAGGAAATGAACAAGCAGCCTCCTTACACCATGGATGTCTCAGTTAGTCTTCAGTATACACGAGAATCCTGGAAAGTAGGCTCTCATGCCAGTGAAGGATTGGATTTAAGCCAATAAGGAGAAAGCGCTTCCTTCTTCCATGTCCTTATATAGGCTTCCAGCAAAAGGTTTGGGCCAGATTAGATCTGGATGAAAGATTGGATCAAAGGCATGTCTTTCTACCTCAGAGATCTGGATTAAAGGTTTATCTTCCCACTTCATTTGGGTTTTAGTTAATTCCAGATGTAGCTAAATTGACAACCAAGAAAAACCATCACAGTATCTTCCAACGTGAATTCGCCAGTGTTAGAACCAATAGCTTCTAATTGGCTGATGGAAAGGGAGGAGGCTGGGGTATAATTTAGACTCAATATGAGTGCTTGTGAACAGGAGTGGAAAGTGAGGATGTGATTAACTACGACGTAATTCCAAGAGTTGTGAACTCTGATGTACATGGGCAGAAGATAGCAGATATTCTGATAACGGAAAGAAAGAGAAGCAGGCAGAGTATGAATAGGTTTACCCTTCCTCTTTCCATTTTACCCTCCCATCCTGTTTCTCAGTGGACTGAATAATACACACCCACACTGGAATGAACAGGGATCCTCTTTACTCAGTCCACGGATTCAAATGCGAATCATTCCAAGGAATCCTGTTATAGACAGACACGGGCAGAAATAACGCTTATACCTACCTGGACATCCCTGTGGCGTTAAGTGTATCATCACCACTGTGGTGCAGTGCATCTGAAGGGGTTTTATGACTGGCCTTGGCATGTGACTTAACCGATGAAAGTGCTGTAGAAGGAGATTCTGTACCCAGTGTCTCTCCCTCTTCCACACAACGGTTCTTTTCTCTCAGCCCAATGTCATCTGAGAGTAATTGCTCAGAAAATGTTTTCTAATTGGTTTCTGGGCAGCTACTTAATTCTCCAAATAGAACAGAGTCATCTGTACCTAATATGGATTGCACAGACACAACAGCAAGCATGTTTGAGGGAAGGCTTGTAAGTAATTGAGTTTCTAAGAATGTGGGCTCTCAACCTTCGTGTGGGCACTACTATGAATAATTCATTTTTGAACAGGAACCATGTCTAACCCAGTGTTTTGTGTTTGGTTGAAAAAATAGATTTATGTAAACCAGCTTGAGAAGGTCAGAGTTCATCTAAATATATCACTGTTACTGCTGAGGTTGTTGGTACAGGTGAAGCCAGCCCCTCAGCCAGGTCAGGAGTGAGACTACACTTTGTGATCCCAGCACCAGGAAGCCACAATGGGGGGCTCCTGAGTCCAAGGGCAGAGTGGACTGTGCAGGGATTTTAGAGCAATCTGCAGTACACCTCGAGACCTATTCACACAAAAATAACTGCTTGGTGCCTTTAAGATACAGTTGTGAGGAAAGGTGGAAATCACCAAAATCATTCTTAACTGAAAATTCAAAAAATGCTTGAGGCTCAATTCCTTGGCTCTAATCTTCAAGCACCCGATAAAACCTTGCTTAGAAATGATTCCACTCCACCAACCCAAAACTATCTGTTGAACGCCTTCTAAACATGGGCACCAGGAGCAGTTTAAGGAGTCCATCACCATCTGCTTTTATACAAATCAAACTGTCAGGGGGAATCCACAGAATGCAGATGATAAAATGCATTTTGCTATTGCTATTTCTTTTTCCTTGTCTTTTTCTTTCTTTCTTTCTTTCTTTTTTTGGCTAGCATCTCATTCTGTGGTTTATATAGTGAGAATTCTGTCTAACATTTTAAAAACTTACTATTTCCTTTTAAATCCCACATTTATTTCAAGCACCTGCAAGATCAGAAGAATTTTAAATGTATTCATATTTAACATGATGGCGGCCCTGGACACAGTCCTTTTATCATTGAGTTTGATAACCCAGCAGGGGCAATGTCCAGAATGTCCTAAAAGCACTGTGGCAAGGACTATTGAACAGACTTTGGCATAACGCATATGCTTTATGCCAAACAAGCAAAAAAGTCACCTGTGTGTGACAATCACTAGAATCAGCCGTGGCAGTGAAGAATGAAACGTGTATCCCTGTTAGGTCAAGTACATAAACCTGCAAAAAATGACAGGCTAACCTCAGGATGTTGTGATTGTACAAATTTTAACATGGTCCCTAAGAGTCTTGAATGCCTCTAATCACACCGGGTGAAGCCTGTATTTTTCTCTTTGCTGGGGTAAGCAAGACCTTCAGGCTGTGACCCAGCCTGGCTTTCTAGTCCTGGGAACCCCTTCGTTATGTGTTATGCCTGTAATGTCACCCTCATATCGCTTGCTTGGCAATTCCCAAATAATCCTTCAAAACTCTGTTGGAAGATCATCCCCTCCACCCCCCGTGAAGTCATTCTGGAGGTTTCCAGACAGGTGCTCACACTGGGCTCTGACCTCCTGGATAGCTGTCAAAGCGCAGGGCACCGGATTTTAATCACCTGTGCTCCTTCTGGCACTTCACGGGGACACAGGGACTGGAAGACACTACTCCGGCCTCTGGGAAATGAAAGCCATTCACTTTGGGAGTGGAGCGGGGTGGGTGGGGGGCATATTCTAGACAGAACTTGTTAGAGGTTGAAAAGATTCCTCCAATATTTGTGCCCCATCAGTTGTCGCTTGACTGAAATTCATGGTGCAAGGTTCCAAGCCATCTGCTGCAAGTGATGTCAACATAACTTTAGTAAAGAGTGCTGGCTAAGGGTGAGTGTCAGTCAACCTTGGAATAGCCCCTCCTTTGCTACACAGCGTGTCTGCCTCATCTTATGTACCTCTCCAGGCCTCAGTTTCCCTTTGTGCAAACTGGAGATAATAAGCATACTTTTCCGTACCATTACCATAAGTGAAATAACGATGTTGGGGAAACTTATAGAATATTCCATGAATGCAAACTACTTGTGATTCAGATCTCTCCATGAAGAGAGAGATGACGTATCGAACCAGTTATTTTGAGTAAACATGATTCAGTGAATGGGGGAAAGAGATGTCAAGTAAAGGGAAGAATAAAGGAGGCTGGAGTGGCCCCAGTTTTCACCAGTGAAGCCTGTAAACTTGGGAGCTTCTCATTGCCCTTGTGGAAAATTTAGCAGAAACACTATTGGTCACATAATTGTAGTTCTTACCATCATCCCCTAGAGAAAGGGTCAACTTTGCTCTAAGTCCTATTGAATCCATGAGAAATTTAGTGGGCACTTCTCCGCACAGTTAAGGTACTCCCGATTTAATTTTCTCATTTTGCATATTTAATAAAGCTAGAATATTCTCTTAGTTCGTCAGGAGCCTAGTGTGTGTAGTGGGAATTGCAAGCCCTTCCTGGCTCATCACATAATTGGTTGGGAAAGTGATTTCCAGCAGCTCACGCCACCGCAGCTATGACTCTAGTGCTGGATTTCACCACAGGCCTCCTTGTCAGCCTTCTGCTGTGTGGCTGCTGCCCTTGTCTGGCTGGATGGGTTCACTTCGTGTATATGACAGCAGTCTCCAAACTCCCCTGTTTCAAACGGCAGCAAGAATGGTGGCCTGTATTCCCTGCACTATGGTTTAGACATCACACAGCCAAACCCAGCGACGGCTGTTGAGCCAAACAAAGAAGATGTGCAACTACTCAGAAGTGTGCAAAGCTACAGAGTGCGTGCACCACCACTAGGAAATTACAGAATAGTTTTATTTGGACCCCAGATTCCTCTGTTCTTCAGTGACATATCTCAGCTTCTGCTACATAACAGCTGCCCACGGTGCACCTGGAGACACACATGGTCTCTGGCTATCTCCATGTCTGCACTGAGGCAAATTTGGTATGACCATGTGCTCCCTAGCTGCCCAGCAAAGGCAGAGAATCTCAGCACAGGCCTGTATTCTCATTAGTGACTGTCTCAGTGAATTTTCACAAAGTTCTATCATAAAAATTATTTTCAAAACATGAAAAGCTTTATAGAGGTCCCATTTATTAATTGTTGCTCTCAGTGTCTGTGCTACTGGGGTTATATTTAGAAAGTGGACTCCTGTGCCAATACATTTAAGTGTACTTCACAGTCTCTTCTATAAGGTTCAGTGTGGCTGGCTTTATGTTGAGGTCTTTGACCCATTTGGACTTGAGTTTTGTGCATGGTGATAGACATGGATCTATTTTCATTCTTCTACATGTTGAAATCCAGTTATGCCAGCACCATTTGTTGAATACACTTTATTTTTTTACATTTTACATCTTTTGCTTCTTTGTCAAAATCAGGTGTTTGTAGGTGTGTAGATTAATATCTGTGTCTTCAATTCGATTCTATTGGTCCTCCTGTTTATTTTTATGCCAATACCAGACTGTTTTTAGTACTGTAGCTCTGTAGTAAAGTTTGAAGTCAGGGATTGTGATGCCTCTAGAAGTTCCTTTATTGTACAGGATTGTTTTTGACTATCCTGGGTTTTTTGCTTTTCCAAGTTGAGTACTGTTCATTCAAGGTCTGTGAAGAATTTTGCTGGGATTTTGTTGGGTATTGCATTGAATCTGTAGATTGCTTTTGTAAGATTGCCATTTTTACTATGTTAAATCTGCCTACCCAAGAGCATGGGAAATCTTTCCATTTTCTGGTGTCTTTTTCAATTTTTTTCTTCAAAGATTTAAAGTTTTTGTCATGCAGGTCTTCCACTTGTTTGGTTAGTGTTACCCCAATATATTTTACGTTATTTGTGGCTATTGTGAAGAGTGATGTTTCTCTGATTTCTTTCTCAACCCATTTATCATCTGTATAAAGGAGGGCTACTGGATTTTTTGAGTTAATCTTGTATCCTGCTCCATTACTGAAGGTGTTTATGAGTTGTAGAAGTTTCTTGGTAGGATTTTTGGGATCACTTATGTAAACTATCATATCATCAGCAAATAGTGAGAGTTTGACTTCTTTTCCAATTTGCATCCCCTTGGTCTCCTTTGGTTGTCTTATTGCACTAGCTAGAACCTCAAGTACTATATTGAATAGATTGGAAAGAGTGGAAAATTTGTCTTGATTCCTGATTTCAATGGGATTGCTTTGAGTTTCTCTGCCTTTAGTTTGATGTTGGCTGTTGGCTGGCTGTATGTTATCTTTATTATGTTTAGGTATGTTCTTTGTGTCTTTGCTCTCTCCAAGACCTCTATCATTATGGGATGCTGTAAATTGTCAAAGGGTTTTTCAGCATCTAATGAGATTATCAGTGGGTTCTTTTCTGTTTGTTTATATGGTGGATTACAATGTATTGAACTGCTTTTGACATGTTTGTGTAGATACTTGGTAAGTGAAAAAAATGCACAGTTTTAGTTGATATTGCCAGTCTTCAATGGTTGTGGTAAGAGAAAGCCCTGTTGAGTACTGTGAATGACTGCCTGAAAGAAGCAAGCCCATCTTCTATTCACTCTGTTTTGAGCACAGAGAACTGTTCTGTAGGAGACTAAATTATGAGCAGGGTATAATTTCAGTGTGTCAAAATGTGGAAGTGTGTGTATTTGTTCATTTCTCGAGCACTGACCATGTATGAGAGAAACTCTCCTCCGAGGTCTTACTCTGATCATGGAACTCTTGCCATCTAATAAGACTTCAGCAGACATTACTTACAGTTCCCGTTTCATAATTAATCTGTGCCAGGAAGTGTTTTGGGGACCAAGATTTTAAAACATAAGACTAAATAGACTTCTTAGCATCAATTCCAGCTAGAAGCACCAAGACCGCTTGGATTCTGCTAAGAGAGCCTAGATATGAAGACTGATGGGGAAAGAGGGGAATTAAAGAGTGAGAACACAGGGAAGGAAGCTGGATGAAGAAGTCAGCTGGAGAGGAGATGAGGGAGGCTCCTGAAGGATTCCTTACAGATGAGCTGCCCTTTGCAAATCTGTGCCACTCAATGTCAATGCAAGGGTAGCCAGAAGGACAGTGGACTCCTTCCGAGGTCTGAGAATCAACAAGGGCAGCCACCACTGTGGACTGGTCAGCAGGCTCCTTCCTGCTCTGGCAGAATTCCATCCCCAGTGTTAGCCTTGACTTGGAGGCCATTTTTTTTTTCTTATGGCGATGGCAGCACCATCCAGTTTTGACTAAAGCTGAAAAAGAATTCAGTGAAATGTAACCTTTGAACTAATTTTGAATGCAGGGCTCAGTGGGAAACTCGGCCCAGCGTCTTTCCAGGAGCTGGTAGGGCAAGCATGGCTGTTCTTCCTCTTGGCTTCTCTGTGGGTGCTTAGAGCTCCTACCACAGTCCTCGGGGGTTCTTCTCTTCCTGCCTTCTTCCTGTGTGCTCCCCCCTCATTTCAGTCCCTCTCTGCGCTTAATTCCCAGTTTCACTCTGGGCTGACTCTCAAGAACACTCAGGATCATGGCATTGCTCACTGCAAACCTTTCTAAAGACATCTGAAAACTGCCACGTTGTGCCTGCCACATATTTGGGGAGAGAAAAAGAGCTTCAAATCTCACCCTTAAATGAACATTTGAGTCTTGCAGCTCTGCTCTCTCTGCTCATTCCAGTTGTGTGATGTCCCTGGTGTGACTGGACATCTGTGTGAGTGCAGACTCTGCCCTTGTGGTAGTCCACCCCCAGTGTACTTCATGCTGAGATACTGTTCCCCCTCAACACACTTGAGTATAACTGAAGCTGAGCTGTCTTATTGGGGCCTCGCATTTTAAGATACCATTTAAGTAACAATGTCAGTGAGTTTCGTGGGTGGGTAATGTTTATGCCCCAAAGCTGGTGTGCTCAGAAATGAGCTTCAAAAACGATGCTGTCAGCATTCATCCCAGGGAGGAAAGCACAATGGAGAATGCCCTGAGGTGAGTCAAGCATCTTCTCTCCTGTGCACTGAGGTCAAGGGATATTTTAAGGACCACACTGTGGTCTGCGCTCCTGAATCAGGTTATTAACATCTGACCACAGCTTTGTTTAATGCCTGCCAACACCGGGATCTTAATGATGCAGCTAAATGAAAGGCAGCGTGGGGTGGCCCATCATTATAACCACCAGCGTGTAAGAGAGGAATAAGAATTAGGGGTCTTACAGGAATGGAAGAATTGAAATGAATTTATGTGGGGTACCTCCACCTAGTTAACTGGTAATTGAGGTAGCTAATTGCTGAATGGGTGAGTTGTCCTTGTTCAGCCTGTTTTGTTGCCATGACAACAGAGCCCTTCATCTCTCCTAACATATACTGAATGCTCAGTACTTAAGAATTTAAAGATTTCATTTCCTCATGAGTTAACTGCAAAGCATGTGGTATCTTGCAAACCAAATTAGAGAAACAGAAGCCCTGTGAAGATGATACATAGAATTCACTTGAACAGGAGAGGGCACAGTGTTACAAATCAGCCCTATCAAAAGCTGACAAATGCCAGGGTAGATTTTTATTTAAGACTAAAGCCGCTTTATCTTCTAGCTTCTGTTCTATTTCCTTCACTTTATCTTTCCCTGGAGCTTATCTGTGTTAATTTAGCAAATAGGTTAGGGTACCTGCTCAGGTGTTCAGTGCACAAAGATTCCAAAGAATGCCCGTGTTTTTCATAAGCCGAGGACCTGTGGGAAAACCTCAGTCGGTGGTGGTGGCCTTGCATCACAAATGCCCATGCCAATGACTTCACAAGGACTCTGAGGGATTGGCCAACTCTGTTTCTCTTTTCTGTCCCCCCTGGGCTGTTGAATGGTGGAGAATAAAGGACCCTCCCACGGGAGCATGGCTTCCTTTCAGCAGGCACTTGTTATATCCCTGCAAATATCCCTTTGCCTTCTGTTCTATCAAGCAGGGACTCAGCACAGCTATTGTTGATTGTACTGGGGTGAACAGTGCTTCTATGAATCTTAGTCCAGGTCCTAAACCCCAGCACTGAGAAAACGATCTCATTTGGAGATAGGGGTTCTAAGTGTTCAGATGTAATTAGGTTAAGGATCTTAAAATGATGTCATCCTGAAAATATGTGGGCTTGAGTCAAGTGATGTCTCTGAGTCAGAAGACCTGGTGGCACAAAAGCCAGGCGCAGAAAGATGAAGGCAGGTATTGGAGCCACAAAGCCACAAGCCAATGACATCACAGACTACCAGCAAATGCCAGATAACTCTAGCTTGAATCAGGTTCTACCTCAGATCCTCTTCCCCAGCAACCTTGCCGATACCTTGATTTTGAACCTTCAGCCTTGGAACTGTGGGGTAAATGCCTGTATTTTTTTTCAGCTGCCCAGGTTGTGGTCATTTTCTATGACAGCCCAAAAAACTAATAAGGTAGTCAATTGAAAATTAATAAAGGAAATTGAAATTACCTACAATAAAGTTCTTCCATTTGGCCACAGTGTGAATCTGGCACATTCCTCTCAAGGCAAACTTAACAAAAGAGCAAATGTTATCTCCACAAGGCTGACATGGATCAAACATCCCCAGGGCCCAGGGAGAAGAGAGCTTTGATTTATGTCTCCATGCTGGTTGGAAACAGCGTAGCAGTGAGTGAGGCTGGCTGTACCACACACCTATATAGAAGTGTTATGGTCCTCCCAAGCCGAAGTTAAACAGCAATGTCACAGATAACATCAAATCAACAGAACCAAGGAAATAAAGACCCCACCCCAAAACCCTGGTGCCGATAGTAAGTGCACAGGTGATCATGCCGTGTGTGTATGGTGCAAGTCAGCAATGCAGAACCTTCCTTCCACAGTGCCCTCCTAGACCACACAATCAGATCCATCCCTGTATCTTGGCAGTAGCTCAGCTGGGGTCAGGTCAGAGACGCGAATTTTCTCGGCTGTGTGCCTTGAGCCTGGCCTGAGTTTGGCCAGATCTTGTTGCTTTATTGATGAACTCGGAGGTAATGAAAGCTAGCCCAGGAAACCTTGCTGCCCAGCCTCCACCGTGTAAGGAAAACAATTCGATTCTCCATGACAGTTGGTTAGTTTTATGCTAATACAGCCTGTAAACTGTGGAACGGGTGAAATGTCTTTCTGCCTAATTGCCTGGGTTGGAAGCTGAGGGAGATCCTATCAAGTTCTGCTGAAGACCCTGGCTCGCACACATCTGAGTTCTACTGAATACCCTGGCTCGCACACATCTGAGTTCTGCTGAAGACCCTGGCTCACACACATCTGAGTTCTGCTGTAGACCCTGGCTCACACACATCTGAGTTCTACTGAAGACCCTGGCTCGCACACATCTGAGTTCTACTGAATACCCTGGCTCGCACACATCTGAGTTCTGCTGAATACCCTGGCTCGCACACATCTGAGTTTTACTGAATACCCTGACTCGCACACATCTGTGTGCTCAGGGTGTTCGCTGCTTCTGGCGTTGATGGCTCCAGCCTGTGGCAACTTGTTGCATGTTGTGCGTGGTGCTGAGCTTTTGGGATACATTCTTGATTTTACACCATGGTTGTCTTATGACAGCATCGTGGTAGTATTATCTCCCCTTACTGTGCAGAGTAAAACAAAACCCTAGGCATCACTACCTCCCAGAAGTGAGAAACAGCAGTCAAGAGTGTCAACTGGTTCCTATCCAGGCCAGATGTCCTCAGAGCCCAACAGCACGCCAGGCTCTTTGTATGGCCTGTTGCTTTGATTTCTAAAACACAGTCAGGTCATAATTTCACCTTTATCCAGATTTTCTCATTTATTAGCTCCTGGGCTAATGTGTGCTTTTTCTCTTTTGTGATTTTGGGAGGACTATATCTGAAACTAAGGGAGATGTATGGATGATTTCAGCTCATGTACACAAACACATCCTATATCCACACCTTGGTGACATTGCCCCTCTGGATTTCTGCATAACTAACTTTCCACCCCAACCAGGTGTCGTCTTCTGATTTTTCAGGCAATGCCTACAGCTGAGGGAACAATGGGAAGATGAATACCTTGTCCGTGACTCTGAACTAGATGTCCTCGATGACCAGACTTGCCTCCACATACATAGTGTACAAAATCTCTCACGCTTGCCATTGAATTAAGTGTAGGATATGTGTGTTCTCTCTACGAACCTGTAGACCAGTTGGTTTGTGAGTGTCGAGTGTGTAGGGCGGACACCTCCATCATCTGTGTGACAGTTCTGTTGCCGTCTCCTCCTCAGTCTGTAAAATGGGTGGAGTATGGTGACAAACTTGCCATTATGAGATGCTATCCAGAACTTCTAGGTGGTGTGATCTAATAAGCATGGATGAATTGGGCTGCATCTCTACTTTTTCACCTTCTTTCTTGAGAGTAGCTGCTATCTTTCATTTTTAAGACTCTCAACTTGTTATGAGACAGAAAGAAGGAGGCAGAGCTACAAGGCTGTTTGGGGGTGTTTTTTGGTTTGTTTTGCTTTGTTTTTTTGTTTTGTGTTTTTGAAACTAGAAATAGAAACTTGAAGCTTGGATTATGGGAAAGAGATTTAAAATAGTTGACGGTACCCCCTTTTAAGTTGCATTCAAATAATATCACATTAAGAATGAGATTTATGTGCTAATGACTTTGGTGTGCTATGTAATGAATTCAAAATTGGGAGTTTAAAGATGTGCTCTGATCTGAGTACAGCCTGGGCAGACACAGGACTGGGTTCTGTAATGTATGCAAATTGAAGAGCACAGGGCAGTAGCTGTGGTGCAGAGCTACATGTTTTCCTGTGGATCAGCCCTAAAGTTAATTCCTGAAGGATATTTAGTTTCCTGATTTGGTGTAAATTATTTGTGGATCTCAACCTTAACATGACCTGGCCGGTGTCATTAAAGAACATTTTGTTGGGGTGGGGTGGCGCATATTACAAACAGGTAGATTGCATCACAAGTAAATTCATAAATCTGTAGCCCTAAAGTGGTGATTATCTCTCTGTGCTATAGGCTGAGTGCTCCTTGGCAAGCAGGATGTGCTTCTATTTCAGCGAGATTCTATATGAACTGCTGGCTCCATGCACAGGCTGCAGCCGGCTGAGGGAGGGCTCACGCCAAGCCGGGGCGCACTCCAAGCTGGTGATGGGCAGTAAAGCAGGGGATTCTAAAACCAAATGTTGGGCACCAGATGATGCCATAAAACAATCCCACACCAGTTCAGAATTATTGATTATAAAAAGGGTTATTTATTTAAGGGGAAAAACTTACAGATCACCATCCTGTCCTAAACAACAGTCCTCTGAGCACAAACAGGAAACAGAGTCTAGCAGCCAGAATGGGAGCCAGAAGCAAGAGAGCAGGCACACGGTTCCCTCTGCTTTTTAAAGTATAAGAGACAGCGCCCCAGTGGGCTGGTATCTTAAAGGCTATTGGCTGAAGGAGCAGAATGTGCTCCCACAGCAGAGTATATAGTCCTTGAAACACTGTTATTGCAGAGGGCGGACTCAAAGTCTTGCCCCTGTGATGAAGTGCCAAAGGCCACAGATTTGGGCAAGCTTTGTAACTTTGTATATTCAGGAATGCCTCCACTGAAAGTAGCATAACCTCCAGGCAAACACTGCAGCCAGCTGACACTTTGTCATATACAGGAGCAAGAAAAATAGAACTAGTTCACCTTTCCTATTCATGACCAATGAATGGCTTTCTTTAAGGAAGAGGGAGGGGCAGGGAGAAAGGGGTCCAGGAAGATGAGGGACAGAAGCTGACCTTCCTGAGCTTAGACTTTGCTTTGGTAGCAAAAAGACACAATCAGTGCACTGGTTGTGCTGAATTTTTAAATTCTGTCACAAGGCGAAGCTACCTGGGAAGAAATTAATGGCAGAGTTGAGTTTCCTGCAGACAGGCACCCAGAGTACAGAAACACACCAGGCATCCCGACAGTCAGCAGCAGACCTGTTGCTAACAGACACTTCCTGTCCGCTGAGACGCAGAAACATATCTCCTTCAGTCAAGCCTACTAGGATAAAAGATCAAATGGGGGACATTGAACTAAAGCAGTACAGTATGTGTAAATATGCGGGGTGTGTGTGGAACGCCACCCCGCGTTCAGATGTCCCTACAGCATGTCATGTGCTGGATTCTCCAGGGCTCACGCGTGAACTCAAGCTAAAAGTCATCTATCTGCCAGCAAGCTTCTGGCCTAAAGAAATGCCAGAATAGTTGCCACCAATGAGCAATTTGAATTTTTAATGTTAAAGGCAGGCAAAAGGAAAGCAATTCTGACCAACACTGGCTAGACTGTTCCTAGTATTTTTTCAACACCAAGGTCTAATAGAGCCATGGCAGTATTTGTTTTCTGTACTAAGACTGTGAGCATGACAGATATTTTGAAATGTTACAGTACGTGCATTTGGCTTCTGGGATTTGAAGGTGACCTGCTCAATGAAGGTGATCTCCAGAACCCACTTCAGAAACATTCTTTTAAAAAAAGAGAGATTTATTGTGTGTGTGTGTGTGTGTGTGTGTGTGTGTGTGTAAAAGAGAGAGAGAGAGAGAGAGAGAGAGAGAGCACATGAATGTGCATGCAAGTGAACGTGTGTGAAAATGTATGCCATATGAGTGGTTACCCAGAAGAAGATGTCAGATCCCCTGGAGCTGGAGTTGCCAATGCTTCTGAGCCACCCAGTGGGGATGTGTGAAACTGAACCTGGCCCTCTGGAAGAGCAGCAAGTGCTCTTAGCTGCTGAGCTTTCTCTTCAGACCCCAGCATCACTTTTGTTGGTAGCTCACCCCGTGAGTTCCCTGCTGTCCTAGTGGCCAGTCACCAAACAAAGGTCTAGAGAGTATGAGCGATGTTGGAAGTCAGAGTGGGTGACGGGTGCTTACTGAGTCCTTGCCTGGACCATCGGGGCTGTACAGATAGAGTGTTAGCCACAATTCTACGGCAGCCGTTTCCGATCTGGACAATGGAGGGCAGTTTTGCAACTTATTCCTTAGTCCCAGCTTCCAGCTGCCTTAGTGGCAGAGCTGGGAGTGCACCCTGTTCCAGTTGTCCTCTCCAGTCCAGCTCACCGTAATCATGTCACCTTCCCAGACTTCTCTTCCCCTGTTTATAAAATGGGGCTAATAAAACCTCCCAGCTCTCAGGGATGAATGTTTTAAGGACATGCTAGATCACTTATGAAAGAATCTTTATGTTCTTCAGAATTAAAGTGCATGGCAAAGTTACATTTTACCATAACTGTCTAATATATCATAAAGCCAGTACTGAAAAGGTAATTAAGTACGTGGCTTTGACAGAAGCGTAGAAAGGAATGAAAATAAAAATAGCTATCTTGGTGAGCGGGATGTATTATTACCTTATAAGGACTTTTCTGAGCCTGCCTCACTAAGACAGCTCTTTATTAAACATAAGATGAGTATCTATAGAGCGGCGGTGCTGTAGGCTGAAGTAGAGATGACATGAGCAGTAAAATCTGTGACATGAAAGACTTTTAGTCTATTCTCATTAAACTCTTGTGCCAAGATCCAACAGAAATGAAACATTTGGTAAAGACTAGGAAGGGATCCATGGAAAAGATTAAAGAATTAGGAGACAGAACCTGCTCGGGAAAAGTTGGCGGGGTAAAATAAAGTAGAAGATAAGGCCGAAGAATGAGAGAAATATGAGCAGCAGATGGTGACCAGAAAACAGAGTGAAAGAAATTGGTCTAAATTATGACCAGCAGCTTGTAGGGAACACCCAGGGGAGTCCCCCATGCTTCTGAGGCTGTAAGCAACTGGAATGCACTATTGATAGAATTTATGGAATCTCGTTTTTTTTAAGAGACATATTCAATAACAGGCCACCTTTCCATTTCAGCAAACTGCTGCAGGCTGTGGATAAAAGGGAGCATTCTATCATAGATTGTGGTTATGCCCTGAGATAATTAAATTTGGGGACATACTACTTCACTGAGGGAAGTGTGTCACTGGAAAAGCTGCCGTATTTCAGGACTCCAATCAAACAGTACTGGGGACGTTGGGTAAAAGCCTATGTTCTGTGTTAAAGAGAAAAATGCACAGTTGCCATTTTCTCCTTGCATTCTGATGATCTTAGCTTCGGCCTCAGAAAGTCTATGAACAGCGTCTGCTAAGTCAGAGCAGTGTGTGCACATGGCAGTATCGGCCTCACCACTGAGACACCTCAGTTCCTCAAGAGCCAGTAAAACTTCTGGGGCCGTGATCTTATTTTTGCTATCTTTGTTCCATTAGCATAGAACAGCACATCGGGATGAGCAGTGGCTCACACAGCCCCTCACCAGAGATCTTACCTTTCTTCTTCTCTGTGTTTGCCTTCTTCACTGCTTCCGGAACCTCCAGGCTATCCTCAGCATCTTCCCGTGACACGATTGTGACTTCTGCATGTCATCTCTGTGGGAAATGGTTGTCCCCATGGCTAGCTGTGCCTCTCAGTATCCTCCTCCTTGACTTCAAGCTTCCCTACTTCCTTCTTGAGCCTCGGGTTGGGAGGATATTTTAGCATGCACACACCCATAGGATTTTGCTTTGAATTTAGCCCACAAGAGAGTTTTCTGTCTTACCCTTTATTTTCTTTTTTGACCATCAGTCCTTTGAAGGTGTCACCCTGAACTTCTCTAGAAAGCCTGCTGACCTTGCACATATGGAACACGTGCAGGCCATCTGTTCCACTGTCTTTACGTCTGCCTTCATGTCTCTAAACATGCCTGTCCATCTCATTTTTGCTATTGTGACTTGCGCTGCTCATGCTGTATATGCCTGAATTTTTGCACCGTCTCTCCTACCTGAGTCTGCCTGACTCCTAGAACACCACAGTTTCTCTTAGCAACTTCAAAATCCTCCACTCAAATAAATCCCAGGGCTGTGATTCAGTGGCCTTCTGCATTGACTTCTCAGTTCATCCGCCATGTTTGTTTGGGCTTCCTAATGTCTGCCTTGTTTCCATATATGGGGGTTCAGCCCCTCTAACCAATCCCACCCCATCATCACTCCAGCTGGATAGGACTGACCCCTTCCTCCATGTCAGCTCTTCCCAGCCAGTGACCTCAGACTTCACGTACCCCACATCCATTACAGCACAGATGTAAAGCCTGACACTCACTTTTCAACACCCAGGAGAGACTACAGCTGGGTAAAGCTCCACTCTCCTCTTTTCACATGGAGATTTCACAGGGCTCTGTAGATCTAGCAGGTCAGCCTCCTATGCTAGTACAGTAATAATCCATAGCCAGCATTCACCCTGTCTAGGCAGAGGATCTACAGGAGATGAGCTTTTCCACCATATCCTGTCAGACAGGTCCTTCTTGCTTCAAGTCTTACTGACTCTAAAAGACAGCAGGCTCGTTCTTCTTCCATCCGACCTTCTGCTGCCCTGAGATGGTACCTGAGAATTCCCCCTCAATTACTCTTATTTTCATTTTTTGAGTTTATTATTTTATTTTATTTTTTATTACTTTATAAGTAATACCAATCAAAATTTCCACTTCCTCCCTTCCTCCCACTTCCCTCCCACTCCCCCACATACCCTCCCCCTCCAGTCCTGAGAGAGGGCAAGGTACCCTAATGGGCTGGGACTGAACAAGCACGGGATTACTCTTATTTCAATATCAATTCCTTTCCACTGTGATTCAGTATCCACTTTTTTCCTCTATGATTTTGGTGCAGCAATGAAAGCCTCCCAACTTCTCCCCATTTGCACCAATGTAGTACCTACAACTTTCACCTTGAATGGATTATTATTTTCTCTTGCTTTCGGAATGGGTATCTCATATTACCAACTAGCTCAGAAAACCCTTCATGGAAGAGATGATGCCAGATCACCTTCTTCAGAATACTGTGCATACACACAGGTCTGTATGTCTGAATGTGTGTTGTAAATACACACACCACCATACACAAAGTTTGATAATATGTCTTATGCAAATTGCTTTATTTAACCTGCATGACTATTGGTAAGGTTTAGCAGCAGAGGAGCACCTTGGCTGGATGGGGCCAAGGAATGCAGCAGAAATCACATCACGCAATGACTCTCACTCTAGAGAGTTGTTGGTGATGGGGGGACCGAAAGGCTGCCTTTCCCTTGGAGTGGGGACAAAAGAGGGGGACAGAGACAAAGAGACTGGGGAGGACAGAGAGAAATAGTCAGAGAGACACAGACAGAGAGTGAGAGAGACCAAGAGAGTAGGTCATGATGGTGGGGCCTTTTCAAGGGTATTCCTGTTGCATTTGGGCCACTGGTGATGATGTGGCTGCAGGCGGTTCCTAAGACCTACATCAAATCATGCAGTCAGCACCATACGGGGGCGCTGCCTATACTCTCAGCACTCAGGAAGCCGTACCAAGAGGTTAGCTGTCAGCTTGAGGACAGATCAGGCTACATAGTATCAGGTCTGCTGGGACTACAGAATGAGACGCTGTACAACAAAACAACAATCCGGGTCTAGATTGGTGGCCCACCAGGTGACAGCACTGGCTGCTCTTCCAAAGGACACTGGCTTGATTGCCAGCGCCCACGTGGTGGCTCACAGCCATCTGTAAGTCCATTTCCACGTGATCTGATGTCTTCTCATGGCCCCTGCAGACACCAGGCACAAACATGGTCAAATAAATAAATAAATCTACAGAAATCTCAATAAAAAGAGGAAATCTTGGATTTGTAACACGAATATTGCAAATGACCCACCTGTGATATCTCAAGATTTTTTTATCCTGAAAGCAATTTATTATACATTTGATAATAAGATTCAGATGGATAGCCTATATTTTTAAGTTGGTAATTATGCTTTTCCAAGAGAGGCATATATGACAGCTAGTTTTTCAGAAATGAGTAAGTGAAAGGTCAGAGGGGTTGAGTAGTTTGTCAAGAGCAGCTCTTGAAGGGGGTTGTTTATTAGTCCAAGAAGTCATGCATTCTCTAACGCCATCCTGGCTCAGGGACTAATGACCCATATACCATGGCATCTCCTCCTTCCAGGGCTGCCTACCTCCGGCTTTAAAGAGTTAGTTGCATAAGCTGTGGATCATCCTTGTGTCTCCTGCTGCTGAGCAAGGGTTTCATGAGGCAGAACTGAGTATTAGTTAACACACAGACAGACCTCTGCTGAACAGGAAAGCCAAGCCCCTGTCTAAAACCAGCTGTGAGGGCTGTGGGAGGAGTGGAGATAAACATGTTGTCCTTGGTAAAGTGCTGTTTAAACACCATTAGGTAGCTGTTTTGTCTTAGTTTAACGTATTTTCTTGGAAATACTGCTTTCCGTTATCAGACTGATATTGCATTCAAATCATATTACCTTTTTAATTATTTCCCCCAAACAACACCCATCCTCTATGATAACATTACATTAAACTCAGTTCAGACTCCCTCGTCCAATCGGCACTACACAAGCTTTCCCACCAACAGGAAGGACTCAGGGATGCTCCCCCTGAATAGACATAGCTTCCCTACAGAAGACTGGGGAGGGTCAGAGCTCTGCAGGCAGCTCTTTGTCCTTCTTTCCTTTCTGTGCGGGAAGCCAGAAATGTGGTCGGAAGCTTCACAGGTGATGCCCCAGGGAAGCTAGACTTCTGGGGGGAGCTGGACACCAGCGGCCTTGAAAAGGAACTGAGACTTTGCTTAAGATATGACTATCCTTGGGTGGTTTTCACCTGATCCATCTCAGCCTGATCTGTAGAGACCAGGATTTTAGAATTTTGAGGTATGCCTTCAACATCACCTATGTTCCACCAACCCTGCACATCTTATGAGAGAGGTGTGGTGGCATCTGTTGCTATGATAAACAGTCAGGAGGGTTATTTATTGGCCCAGACTGAAAGTCACAGCACCCAAACAATCAACCTCCTGAGTGTCACCTCTCCTGTGTGAGTGTATTATCAAACTCACCGCCAAGTTCTCTGCCCAGGAGCATCTCCTGAGGCTGAGGGGCCATTGTCATAGCAGCTTGTCTGTTTTGTGTCCAGCAGATTCAGCAGCAGAGTTGCTCATCAGAGTATGTAGGGCACTGAAGGGCTTGGAACCAGGCCCGCAAGGGTAGGGGCAGAAGCAGGCAGTCCTGCCTTGCTGGAAAGTGTCTGCCCCTGGACAAAAGATCCAAGCCACTAACAATGCCACTCCCAGAAACTCCCACCACCTCTGTGAACCATATTATACTGCTACAGAACTGTTGGACCAAGGTATATTTTTTAATTGTTTTTATTGTACTATACATTTTTCTCTGCGTCCCTCCCTTTTTCCCCTTTCCCCCTCTACCCTCTCACCATCTGTCATCTCCTGTGACCCCCACACTTCCAATTTACTCAGAAGATCTTGTCTTTTTCTCCTTCCTATGTAGATCCATGTATGTCTCTCTTAGGGTCCTCTTTGTTGTCTAGCTTCTCTGGGATTATAGGCTGTAGGCTGGATTTTCTTTGCTTTATGTCTAAAAGT
>JAQHUG010000110.1:1848668-1868167 GCA_028555095.1 Dicrostonyx torquatus
TGCTTTCAATGCATGTAAAGGCAAGGGTGTGTATTTGTGCACATGTATATTTATACACAAAATGTTCCTTCGTTCTGGAAGGCCTGGATGTGTTGAGAGAAAAGCCTGGAGATTAGTAGATATGAGACTTTCCTCTGAGTCAGGGCCTGGAGCTTGCCTGTGTCACCCTAGTTCTACAGAAGTCCTGACAGTGACAACAGACTCAACCACTCACCTCAATACACCAATTAAGGACTGGGAAACCTACAAGACACAGCAGTGACTAGCAGGGCAAGAGATGCCTACAGGTGCAGCAGTGACACTTACACTTCAACAGCAGCCACTAATTGGACTCAAAGCCACTCAGTCGGAGGGAACCTGTGCCTACTACTGTCAATCCAGAAAATTACCCATTTCTGGTGAGGTCGTGGAGAAGTAGGAGAACTTATTACTGCCATTGTCTTAAACCACTTCCCTTAGTTAGGGTCACCATTACTCTGATGAAACACCATGACCAAGCAACCTGAGAAGTTGTAAGAGATGAAAAATTTTTCAGTCTTTTGTAAAAGATGTAAGAGGTGGGGAATGAACATGCACTCACATATGAACCTTTGCATATTTTCCTTAGAGACGTCTTAAAATGTGTCTGTTTGCCCTAACAACGCCCACTATGTTCAAAGAGTGTGGTTGTATGTGCCACTGGGTGGGCTCCGTGTCTGTCTTCTTGTTCAGGAAGACCATCTTCAGTCTCTTGACCTCCCATTCTGAGGACTCCAGGGTGGGATCCTAATAGAAGAGACATTTCAGAGTCAAATTTTCTTTCTTTCTTTCTTTCTTTCTTTTTTTTTCAGAGTCAAATTTTCTAAGAAGCATGGGCTTCTCCATGGGCTACAAAGGAACTGAAGTAGAACGAAAACCTGGCGTCTTTGCCCTCACTTTGGGTCAACCCTATGCTTGGCTTTCCGTAGTCTCCTTAATTACCAGTTTTTATTGAAAACTTTTAGATTATCCCACCTTCTTCCCCATCTCACTCCTCCTATGTCTGTCTCTCCCTACCCCCTCTTAAAGTCAGGACCTCTTCTTTAAGTATTATTGTAACAAATGCATATCTAAGTATGTGTTATACAACCCACAAGTCTATTCGGTATAACTCCTGTGTATGTATGTTCATGGATGGACCCATGGGATTGGATAGCCAATCAGGGGGCTTGTCCCTGAAGAAGACTGATTCTCCCTCTCTTAGCATCCATTTATTGACTGTAACTCTGTCTGTGGGTGGAGCCTTATGACATTTCCCCATCCATGTTAGAACGCCATTTGGTGTTGTCATTTTGCAGGTCCTGTTTAGAAAGCCATGCAAAGGTTCAAACGCGAGTCCATGTTCATTTTTCTATCTCTTAATCATCTTTTACAGCAGCTTGAAAATAATTAAAAACTGAGATACGTAACGATGATGACCAGGACGGAAGCCACCTTGTTCCAGTTCTTTTTCTCAGCAAATTCAAATTTAGGGAGTTTCACCAGATTTCCAGAATCAGAGATTATAAAACTCTACTAATTATGTATTTAAATGAGTCTCTGTTAATTGCAAGTAATGAGCCTGAATAATGGCAATCTTTTCATACCTTCCCTTTGGGGAGTGTACTCTGATTCACTGAATAGCATGCTTTTAAGAAGTGGGCTGCATTTCAGCCACCAATTTCCCGGGATTGCTTTTGTCAAATTGAAGAAGAGAGGTTTTTAGAACACAGGTCCCTGGTAATTAAGGGAAAGGTTTCTTTACCTTGGATTGATTTCAGATGTGAAGGACAAGGCAGACCTGGTGTGCATAGCAACACAGCGCATTTCCCGAGCCCATCTGGGTGGAAGCATGGCTGAGAGCAGCCTTCCGCCACAGCCTTTCTTCCCTTTTCCCCACTTGCTTTCAGAAACTAGGCCAACACTGACATGAGTTTTTCTAAGGATTTTTAAAATTTCCATTAAATAAGGCATGGCTTCATAATTCTCTAAAACTCAAATGAAGACAGTGATTACGTGGGATCCTCTGGACAGGTGCATTGATCTATAGGAAGTGATGTGCTTGCTGAATTAGATGAAACTGCTTCTTGGTATAATTTCATTACAGCTGATCCCAATTATATATTTTCTTCATCTTCCTTCCTTTTTTCCTTCCTCCTTCTTTCCTTCTTCCTTTCCTTCATTCTTTCTTCCTTCTTTCCTTTCTTTACTCTTGTTTCTATAGTAATAGGCCTATAATTGGAGCCAAAGATAAGCTTTTTTCTGACTTTATGTAAAGCCATATCAGAGCAGGGAAGAAATTTGCTTCTTTGGATGTTTTTCCTCTCTTCAGTGAAACTGAAGCAGGGTTGGTTGGTAGCGCTGTCTGCTACTCAAAATCTCTTTAAATCGCTCAGCTCCAAGGTGCCCCCCAATCCTTCTCAGGGGTGTCCCCCCATTCCATCTCAGGGATGAAATAGATGGATTGGAGGACCTCCAAGCTCTGACCCTCCCAGGGGGGTTCATGCAGGAGACGTGGGAACACGCGTCTTCTCATTCACAGCTTTGTCCATGCACCTGCAGACTGATGTTGAAACACTGGTGTTCCTTCTCTCTGTCATTTTGGCATGGCTCACACATTTTTTCATATGTTTTCTTGCAGTGAGATGCTGTTTCAGGACAGAGATAAACTGTTTTCTTTTTCCAGTAACCTGCAAGTGTGCTACATCCATTAAATCCAGTTCCACACATAGCAGAACGTTCTATGGTTATTGGCAGTGACCTCATTGATTAATTACAGTGTGACCCTCTTGACAACTGCCTACCGACTTTACTTCCTGAATGATTAGCCCCAGCATTGCTTGTGCAGTTGGGGCGAAGGGGGCTTAGGGAAAGCCTTGCACTGGAGCAGTCTCTGCTCTACTGACATCAATTAGCAAAACAATGCACAGGGGGAATGTAAGAGCCAGAGACCCTATTCAGACCATGTCAGACAACTGAGACCAGCTGATGGAATGAGGCAGGAAGCAGTCACTGTCACATAGCTGCCAGGTGTGTTTGGGGAGGATCAGTAGCCCAGGCTAACACACCAGCCACCAAGACATATTATACTCCTGAAAAATATGGCTAAGCACAGCCTGTTTGTGCTCTGAAGGTAGATAAGAAGGTGAACTGTAGCTACCGTCTCATCGTTGGAGAGATTTATATAGGGAATTAAGGATGAGTTATTTTAATTAAGGTAATATTAGGCCATTGTTACAAAAACACTCCTAAAGTTTAGAAGCCTTTCTTTCTCTTTACTACAGTGAGTGTGATGTATCCATGATATTAGCCAGCTCTAGTCTTCCCAATAAAACGAGGGCCAAGATTTTCTATGTCCTGACCACACCACACCAGCTTCTTGGACATTCTCACTCTCTCCATGAATGCTGCTGGGCCACAGACATGTTCATTTCCGTCTCCCAGAAGAGGAAATGACAGAACTATAGGGCGCTCAGTTCACCTTTCACCTGGAAAGTGCTCAAGGTTGCCTACTGCCAGCTGGGAATAGCCACATCCAGCTGCAGAGAAGGCTGGGAATGCTTGTCGCTTCCAGCTGTATGGCCATGGCTTCTCGCGGCTGTGAAAACAAAGACCAGATCCTAGTGAATATGCCTCCCGTGAGGATGCACTTGCTATGGCCCTTCTCCTTGGCTAGCATTTGAGCCTTTGAGAGCATCCATTCAATATTGGCTCCATGAGTAGCTCTCAAGTACAAAGAATGTATGAAGAATGTTTATGATTTCTAGTCTGGACCAGGAGCAAACACTTACAGAGACCAGCTTCTCCTTTTAATGTAATCATACCCTCCTACTTAAGCCTATACTTGCTCCATGGCTTAGCAAAGTGGACATGCCGTGTTTGGTTTCCCTGAGTGAGTTTTTCTTCTTGAATGACTTTGGATTCTCTCTCTCTCTCTCTCTCTCTCTCTCTCTCTCTCTCTCTCTCTCTCTCTGTAAACAACATTCCTACTCAGATCTCAGTAACAGAGAAATGACACGCGTAAGTGAGGCCTAATTGAGGCCATTCATATTGTGAAGCTGCTGTCTGCATCTATATCAAACACCGTTTGTCATAAGACAATGTTTAAATACAGGAAATCAATCTTGGAGCAAAGCAGCCACATGGAACACCGGCTCACTACATCAAAGCAATATCAATGGATGTCTGAAAGTTCATGATTTGCCCAAATTGATTCAATTAAATCCCAATACATTTTAAATTTGAAAAAAAAAAAACCTTACCTTCCTATACATTTTTACTTTTTAAAAATTTCTCTTGTCGTTTGGTCTCATTTAACACCATACCAATAAACATTATATAAGAATTTTCTTGGATTCGGCTTCTGCATATAGTTCAAATGCTTGTCGCTCATAAGTACTATGATCAATATGTAAGTAGTCCATAGTAGAGAATGAGGGTGAGACAGTGGTATTAGTCACTTTGCTGTCACTACAATGAAAGAGTATAAGCTACTGGCTTATAAAAATAAGGTATTTGTTTTGTCATATTGATTGTCCTGGTTAGTTTGACAAGTTAACAAAACCTAGAGACATAATAAGACAGCCTCAACTGAGACAATGTCTAGACCAGATTGGCCTGTGGGATGTCTTTGAGGGATTGTCTTGATTCTTAATTTGGTGTAGGAAGGCCAAGCCCACTGTGGGTGGCACCATATCTAGCAGGTGGTCCTGAACTGTACAGAAACTTAGCTGAATCGAAGTCTACCTGTGAACCAACTATCAATCAACATCCGTCATGGTGCCTGCTGTACTTCTTTGTCAGTGAACTGAATCCTTGATAGGAAAGCAATGCTTTGTGGAATAGCATGTAAGAATAGTCTTTACGCACCTGCCCTGACTTCCCTCTGGGATACTCTGTGATTTGGAATTGCAAGCTGCAGTAACTCTTTCCTCCCCTAGTTGTTTTGGCCACAGTATTTTGTCACAGCAATGTAAATAAAAGTAGAGCAGTGGTGATGGAAGCTCTTTTTAAGGTCAGGTGACTCTATTGTCTTAGGCATCTGGAGAAAAGGTGTCTCACACTGCAAGGACAATGGAAGAACAGCTGTCCCTGTGAGCCAGCAACAGAGAGAAGCAGAGAGGACTGAAGTCTCACGGTCTGCAAGGGCATGCCTCCAGTGAGCTAGGCACTTTCCAGAAGGAAGGCCCTGTCTCCTAGGAATATACCACCGCCAGCAGTCATCCCCAGGCCTGAGCCTCTAACACTTGGACCTTTAGGGGACATTAAACATCCAAAACAAGAAGCCTGACCAAAGCTGCTTGGGAGAGAAAAGGTTTGGACTTGATCTTTACACTGTAGATTGGAACACATGACAGGAAAACTGTCCTGACAGACTGGGCCACAAGGATGGAAGACTGTACCTAAAATCATCCTGATAGAGAAAGCTGAAGTTGAGTGAGGAAAACCACACTAATGGTTAGAAGCCATTTAGTAGATGATTAAAAGGCTGAAGTTATATGGTAGAAAGTAATCAGGCTTTCAAGAGTATAATAAAGTCGCATTCACATTTTATTAGCTAACAATGCTTCTGCGCAGATTCAAGCATAGCTGACTGAATGTGTAAACTAACAAAGGAGGTCCTGAAACTAGAGATGGTGTGTTGTTAGAACTCTTGGCCTTGGCACAGTCCCCCAGCTCCGTCACGTGCCCCTGCGTCAGTAAGCCAGAGGCTGTGGCCTCTTCAGTTTATGCTGGGCAGAGTCTGCTCATGCAGAGAGACAGAGGCAAAAAACAAATGTGTTACAGATGATGGATTTGTCTCTCCTAGCCGCTGTAGTCCCTGTTTTGTCTATCAAGCCTGTATCTCAGTTCAGGAAGAAATCGCGTGAACTAGGATTTTCACACAGGGCCTAAACGGTACTCAGTTAATGACCACAGAGAAGGTGGCTCAGAAACTACAGTCTCAACAAACCAGACCCATTTCCAATTATTTTGAGTTCAATTATTTTGAGTTCTTTTGTGTGTTCTCAATCAAATGCAAAAGAGCTAATGGCCTCAAAGGTTTATGATCAGGCTCCAAAATGCTAATTCCGATGAATAACCCTTGGAAAGATTTCTATGGCCAAGTCAAATGGAAATTTACCTACCCTTGGAACAAAGCAATAAAATGCTTTTAGAAAACTTTTGATTGTTTGCCGGCATTGTAGGATGTGGCTTCTGGGCTCTCACATCCTCTTAGGCTGAAGTTTAATATCCGTCTTCTCCACCCTTCCTAACAGACCAGGCACTTCATGCTAATGGGTTTCTCCACACAAGGTTGGTTCCTCAGAAGCAGGATTTACATCTACATAACAAAGAGAAATATTCAGGGAGAGGTTAGTTTAGCAATATTCAGGAGCATAATAATACTGAACGTATTTATGCATTCCTATCCGTTCAAAGAGCACATTAGTTTCATATACGCAACCATATGTAAAGACAAAACAGCAGCTCAGCTAGGTGGTGGTGGAGCAAGTCTTTAATCTCAGCACTCGGGAGGCAGGGGCAGGCAGATCTCTGAGTTTGGGGCCAGCCTAGTCTACAAGAGCTAGTTCCAGGACAGGTTCCAAAGCTACAGAGAAACCTTGTCTCGGAAAAGAAAAAAGAAAAAGCAGCCAGAGCACTCCTTTTAATTATATCATCTTTAATCTCGTAATTTCCAGTGTAATGCACTTATGCATTTTCAGGAAGGTTTTTTTTTAAGTCAGATGCAGCTTCACAATAGCGGAGACATGGAGGAATACCAAATCCACCCAAAACTGTAAAACTACCGTTTGGTTTACAAAACTCATGACAGGAGCTTAAAATATCTCTCCTCCCCCACAAAGCACAGACTCACGTCTCTAGCTGCAGTCAGAAGATGAGCACCCAACTTCTGACACACTAACTGCTGCGAAGGGAAAATGAGCTTTTCCTGTGTCGTGTCTCTGGAACACCTTGTCCTAGCCCACGCTAAGCTGAAAAAGGCCTCTCCCTCTCTAAGGTTTTCGGAATAGAAATAAGGCTGCCCCATTAGTGTGTGGTTAAGGACAGTGAATCACTTCCAAACTCATGTAGCCACTAAATTATTTTTAGACAATAACACTTATTTCTGAAGTGTGAGTCATTTTTAATTAGAACAGCTATGCTAGAGAACATTGTGAGGTGACTGGGCATTTAGCATCATGCCGATACTATTGAGCTCTGTTCTTTAAGCATTCGGCATATTTAACTTGGCTTATTTCTATCAAACTTGCTGTTTTGGTTATGATAAAATATGTACAGTGTAAGATTTATCATCCCAACTATTTTAAGCACACATACCAATAGGGGCAAGCGCACTCTCGTAGTCATACCGTCTGAGAACTCATGCTACCATAGAGCCATTACACCTATGAGAGAACTCTCCACTTGCCCTCAGAACCACACTGTCCCTGACAACCACTCTGTCTCCAGGAACTTGAATTTAATTATTATAAGTACCTCTTACAAGTAGAATACCATGGCATTTCTGTATTCATAAGCAGTTTATTTTACTTAGAAGAATTATGCTTGGTTCAATGGTATGGATGTTTCTGAATCCTTTTTCTTTGAAAGGTCAGTCAACACACGCCACATGGCTGCCTATGATCTGTCAAAAGCCACCTGTATCCCTGTGTCTTCAGGCTACAGTGGATAATGCTATTTTGACATCTATGAAAGCCCATTGAGCCTCTTTTTCATTTTCCTCAAAGGAGAAGTTTCTGGACCAGAGTTAATTTTGTTGAGGAATCCCAAGCTTTTCTGTGGAAGTTGCCCCCGTGTCCTAACCCCACAAGCAGTGCTCTACCTGTTCACCAAAGCTGTTTTCAATAGTTGGGTAGTGGAGATGAGGTGTGTTTAACTCTATTAATGGAGCACACACTGAGGTAAAGACTCCAAGCTGGGGTCTGCCGTCTCTAGGATTTTTCCTGTACAGTCAGTTCACAGATCCACCATGACCTAGTAGTATCAGCAACAATCAGGTACTTCCGAATCCTGCAGTTTCTAGAAAGGTGATTTCCCTTTGGTCCAGGGCCTTCAGAACTGGTCTAAGAGGTAGTGCAGTATGTATCAAGGATTCGCGTGAATGCAGCACCATAGTTACCAGCACAGTCTCAAATGCATTTACTAATCTCTTGTTGAAACCCATGCCAGGGCTTCAGGTACTCTGGGAAGGCCAGTGCGGGGCATGGGGACTATGTGTGGTCAAGTTTTGTTATAAAGCATCATGTCAGCCACATATGTCACCAATGCTAGATGATGAAAAACACAAGACCCAACTCTACATTACCTGCATGGGAAAAGCAAGGCCAGGAGCCCTCCTCCCTGTGCTTAGCTCTTCCATGGTAGCAATGCGGCACCAGGTCTAGCAAGAGTTTCAAGTTAGAACACAAGCTAACCAGATGAGCTTGTGGAACATGTGGGTGCCCGTTGTTAGACACACACTGCGTCATACAAGAAAGATTTAACATGATCTCCCTTGCTCTCTCTCCATGACTCCGTGAAATGATATCCATTTTCATCTCTGTGTGCAACTTCCCTTACTATCTTAGTCACTCGGTCATTGATAGTCAACCAGCAGGATTTGTGCTGCACACATTGTTTTATTCTTTGTATTTGTCAATGGTTTTTTTTTTTTAAAAAAAGGCAAGTTAGTAGTTAGCATCTGAAATTCTAGCTATGAAAGTCTTTCTGGTATTTATGGATGCTTCATAGTGAAATGGTCCTGGATGAAGGATGCTCTGTATCCAATAGGACCACAGGTTGCTTTACCATAAGTTCTAGTCCCAGCTCTCTTGCTATCTGTTGTTAAAATAGAATGTTTTCTGTTTTGCTTTAAAATGGGTATCAGATGGGGTTGCCTATGGAAAAACAGTAGAATTAGTATAAAGTACAGTGCAGGGTTAGAGAAAGCACACAGAGTGTGTATCATTCCTTTACAGCCAGGCATAAGAATCTTATTGATTTTTCACATATATCCATGTCAATCCTGTGTGTTCCTCATTTCCCTTGTCTCCTTCTTCTAGGCATGATGGAAGTCTCTTTTTGGTAGGAATGATGGATGTGCCAAAAGGGAATTCCTTAGCTGAATCTGACTTTGGTAGCCCATGAGTTCAGAAGAGGGTAGTAGAGACTCAGTCGCTTCTATTTCAAGGAACCCATATCTCTATCAAGGCTCCTCTAAAGAGCCCTCTACTCCCCGGCCCATGCGTCCTCTTGACCTCACTTTAGAATGCGTCTGTGAGGAAACTGGAATCAGTTGCACTGAGCATAAGGATGTGGGCAGCTTATGAAGACGTTCCACCTATTTCCTGACAGTCCTTTAACCGGCTGTGGTTATAATGGGAGAGAAATGCATTCTGTCCATGGCACTAATTGCTTTTCTTTATGGACGTAGTGATAGTGCTTTCTGACCCAGGGTTTCTTTGGTCGTTTACCTTGGTCTTTCTTTTACTGGTGTATGGACTAAGTACAAAAGAAACCCAGGACCTTTCCTGAAGAAATAATCGTAAAGTTTTTATAGAGGCCAGCTCATTCCCACACTTATTCCAAGGCACATGAGAAGTCTCATTAGGAAACACAAAGAGCTCACTGGTGGCACATGAGCCATCAGACAATGTATTTACATGAGACCTGCTCGAGCCGCACTTGGCCTTATGCCCATGTAGGAAGATGTGTCTGTTCAACACAGCAGTGCCCATCAGGCTTTCTTGACTTGCTTCTAGGCACGGCTATCAGGGTCTTGAAATGTGAAGCAACATGGGACACCTTCCCCTGCTTTCTAAGCAACACCGAGAGAGTGCTGGGTAGTCTCTGTGTCGGGAAGATTATAATGCAGAGGTGCCGAAGTGCTCAGTAATGTCGGAAGGCTTACGGAAGCGGTCTTACAGGTCATCCTTAACTCACAACTCACAGAGGCTCAAAAGGTAAACATCAGTTTTAAAATAATTACACTATGTGTTAATGCTTCACTTTTTAAGCACTTGAGGGTAGAGTCACTGTGAGGCCTTCTACATCAAGCCGTCTAAGAAGTATGGGGTTCCCGCCTTCTCCAGGAAATTGGCAGCTTCGGAAGTAGTGTAATCAGGCTCACAGAAGTAGGAAGAGAACCTAGAGACTTGCCCCGAAGCTAGTTTCACAGACTGCACAGTGCCTCACATTTCTTATACCTACAGTGTATGTCACAGAGTGTCGGAGGTTCTAGATGCCGTGCTTGCATGAGGCTGTCTGCAAGGCTGGCTGAAGCCATTGTGCTCAGGCCACCAGCCGTTCCTTCTCTAATGAGAAAATTGTAATTCTACTGACATCATCACGCTGTTGTGTAACTTTTCCTGAATTGATAAACAAGTTTGTTCTTTTCAGAGAGGACATTGCTGACAGACCAAAAGAATGATGGTAGGTGATCCCCAAGTCCAGCTTGGTGAACACACAAAATCTAGGGGTTTGGTACAGGACCATGGCTGACATGGGCAGCTGTATCACTCCCTAGACAGCCACTCCAGCATGGGCAATGATACATGTAGCCTGCATTACCTGGGCCTCCTGCACTGGCTTCAGGCAGACCCACTGGAAAGTCTCTTCTTGTGGCAACTGGTTACTGCTTATGTGACTTCAAAGACAAGTTCTGGAGTTCTTGCAGCTTTCTTCCCCGTTTTGTGAGCCTTTGTCACTCTATTGTGAGCCTTTGTCACTCTATTGTGAGCCTTGGCCACGCTACACATAGCAGATGTCCTTGCAGAGCAGGAGACTGAGCTGTGGCTGCGTTGAGAACGTTCATTTTCCTGGGTTAGACCAGGTCCCATGCTCTTTGGTATCCACCAGCAAGAACAAGAAACTTCTCTCATATTCAAGTTCATAGAAAAGCTCTGACTATAATCTACATGGGGCTTCTATTCTGCCAAACGCCAGCATGTCCCAGTAACCCCAGATGCTGGCCACATGCCTCATCACGACAAGTCACGTTCTGAAAGGTTTGACAAAAGTAGCTCTGTATCCCCCTCCCAAGGTTCCCACCCTGAATTACGAAGATTACACAGATTTGCTTCTCGCACTCTTGAGTTGCTAGCATTCATGACCTTTCCCTTTCTTCCCTTTCTACTCGACTGTCTCCTGGTCCATGTGCTCATTCCACATTTCATAAATTTATCATTTCTCTCTACGTATGTCTAATTGTATCTTCCTGTACACTAATACACAGTTTGACGAGTTTTATCATAACTTAACTGAGTATTTATTTTCTATAGAGGAGAAAGTGAATATTCTCTCCTGCTTTGTTTTCCTTTCTAGCGGACCATGGTGAAAACCCAAGTTCTTTACCCTAAAAAAGTTTACTAGAACTGTTTTTGGGACGGAGAAAGGTCATTTATAAAAGTCCCAGGCCAGCTTCCAGCACAAAATAAACAGTTGTTATCCTTTCCTGTCGTAATAATGGCTTTGACACCCCATGCATGCCAGTCCCTGTACATGCACTGCTCCTGCTGGTTAAGGTAGATCCTCTGGGAATGGAACCCACTGGGCTATATTGGAGCTAGAACACAGAGCATCTCTCAGCATCTCTAGATCTCTGTGCTGGATGTCACTGCCAGGGAGCAGCTATCTTCTTAGAGAGTGACTCTCGGACTCCTCAAAAGGAGCATCAATAGAAGGTCATAACTTCCACCCCAACCCTATAATTATCCCAGTTAAATATCAAATCAAATTCTGGTTCTTTAGAAACTGAATTATTGGATACAGAGATGAAAAGTCACCTTCTGAGAAAATGTTTCTCATCAAAAATTACGAGCCCAGCTTTGAGCCAAGCCAGCACGATTAGCTCCTTTACTCCACCTCACCATGGAGGCTCTGCCACACATGCAAATGAGAAGTCCGGAAACCTGAGTCCTGTAGCTTTAACCACTGACACAATAAATCATGATTTTTGTATTTAGAAGCTGGAATTCAAAGCCAGGGCTTTCCGTGTGCTAAATACAGGCCATACTTCTGAACTAGCCAACCATCAGGAAGAACTAGATTTGATGGAAACGTTTCCAAGATGAGCAATTCTGACCGAACAGAGGAACGCCCATGAGCACACCACACCTCACCGACTTGCCTTTCCTGACACTGCACACACAGTTAGAGCAGATCATTGGCCATTTTCTGGGTGTTCATCTGTGCTGCTGATGCTGTGGTTCTACCTTTTCCTTTGTATAGCTGTTCTCTGGACCCCTTCCTCTTGACACGCACTTCTTCTCAGACCTTCACTAATCGGTTATATGTCTGCAACACACAAGTGTGAATTAAGAAGATGCCCAATCACACTTGCTAAAATTGTGCCTAAATATGGGTATGTAGACGTTGGTGACGCCCACTGGCCTCCCCTGTGAGTTAAATGCTTAAATTCTTGATCACCCCCAACTCTGGCTGCATTTGGGATGGCCAAAGTTGCTGCCCTCAAGAAAGTTAAAATGCTGATGGGGACTTAGTCAAACAGAAAGGCATGCTTATGATAAAGTACTACTTCTGAAACTATGTCTGTGAGTAGCTGGGTTAGGCAGAGATGTTAGAGAAGGCTTCACAGAGTAACAAAGCCTTGAGGGAAATCTCAGAGAACTGTGTAAAGCTGTGTAATCACTAATTCTTTAACTCCCTCAGTGAGTCATTGTTGGGCAGTACGTGCAAGGTTTAAGTGACACAGGAAGCCACACATGCAACCTTTTTAACAGAACGTATATTAAAGTGAAGGGACATTCCACGGGCAAGGAAGTCAAAAAGAAAGGAGAATCTTTCAGAGAATAAATGGTACTAGAGAAAAAAAAGATAGAAAAGGTTATGAAGTCTGGCATAGTGGCTCACACTTTTCATCTTAGCATTTCAGAGACTGAGACAAGATGATTACTGAGTTTGAGGCCATTCTGGACTGCAGAATAAGGCTTCGTCTCCAAACAAAACAAAAATAAAAAAATGAAGAAGGGAGGGAAAGGAGGGAAGAAGAAAGGAAGGAGAGAGAGGGGGAGAGGAAGAGAGAAAGAAAGAGAGGGGGAAGAAAGGAAGCAAGGAGAGGGAGGGAGGGAGAAAAGGGGAAGGAAGTAGAGAGGGAAGGCATGAAAAGGAATTGGAAAGAAGAGGACAGAAGAGAGAGAAAAAGATTGATGAGCAAAGTGATAGACCAATTGGGAATCATTGTCATAGCTGTTTAGAAAAGATGCTGGGGATCACCTCGGCAGAGGGGAGCAGTGTTATGGGAGGGGAAAGAGCAGTGTGAAGGCCTGGAGACTGAAGCTCTCCTTCTAACTTCAAGGAACAGAGAAACGGATTCAGGAGGAGGATGGGCATGCCATTAGTGACATAGAGAGGGGGAAGGGCAGAGAATGTGGGAGTTTAGATTCTAAGAAGCCACAGGAAGCTCTGAAGTGATACGATACTAAGTGTTATTAAGAATTTCTTAGAAGACACCTGACTGCTTGCTGTCAGGAGAAAGTGGGGACAAGGCAGGTATAGGTGTGAAAATACAGACAGACCAAGACAGTCTATGTAGATGATGATGATGATGATGATGTGTGTGTGTCTCTGTCTGTCTCTGTCTGTGTATCTGTGTGAGTCTATGTCTGTGTGTGAAAGAGTGTCTGTGTCTGTGCACAGGTGTACACCATCAGATGACCTGAAGAGGAGCAAGGCAATGGAAAAAGACATCAAATCGTAGAGATGACTGAATGTGTGCAGTGTTAGAATAGACTTTATTACATAGAGTAAAGATTTCTGTAGCTAGAGAATCACTTGTTTATGCTTCTGCAAAAATGTTAGGATTGTAGCCACACCATTATTTCCAATGACTGTCACTAAAAATCCACATTCCAGTCTGGCCAACCCTGATTTATAAGTGGGTAAGTGTTTGAAATTCTGTGGCCCTCCCGTGGACCCAGGGCTTGGGGAGCCTGAGGCTTCTGGACAGGTCTTCGTAACATGCATGCATGCATTTCCTCTTCTGACAGAACAGCAAGGAGCAGCGTGCCCTGGACTCGCACTGCAGACATCTTCTATAGTGCTGTGTCTACAACCTTACTACATTTATGAATCTTATCCTTTCTATCCCAACTTTACTGAGGGGAAACAGATGCAAATTGACCGATTATCCTGTTGAGGGTGACAGGCAGTGAGTGCTGGTGTCAAGACTAGAACTGGGGAGGTTCCAAGTCAGCATGATTAACCAGCTTGGCTTCTAAGATATGATGGCACATTCCTGTAATCCAATAGTTCTCAACCTTCCTAATGCTGCAACTCTTTAATACCATTCCTTATGTTATGGTGACCTCCCAACCGTAAAGCTATTCTGTTGTTACTTCATAACAGCAATTTTGATACTGTTATGAATCATACTGTAAATATCTGCTATGTGCCCCCCCCAAAAAAGTCACAACCTACAGGTTACCAGCAGTTGGTGGGGTGGAGGCAGGAAGTCCCGGAGTTCAAAACCGATCTGAGCTGTATAGTGAGTTCAAGGCCCGAATGGGTTACAAGAAGCCTTAACTCAAGAAAGAAAGACAGTACTGTGGTAAGATCCTTTTGGTGAAAACAGGACATGAGGGAATGGAGCTGGTGTTAACATAGGAGCTTCCCTGTTGGCTAAAATTCACAGTATTGAAAGGTACAATGTAGTTTGCTAGGGGAGAAATTCATCAACAATCTCACCCAGCTGTGAATGTTTCAAACTGTATCCACCTTGGCAAGATACAGCCATGGGTGGCGTAATGACATGGGCATTGTATGAGTAACCAACCAGTGGCAAAATGACATGGGCATTGTACAGTTAGCCAAACACTTTTCAATTAGATCTAAGGCCCAATCCACAGGGCCCTTATACTCATGCCCTCTTGAACTCGTGACAACTGAAACCTCCTGCAAAAGATAGAACTGGAGCTGGTCAACCTCCCAGCACAGATGGGAGAGGAAGCTCATGGCCTACCCTAGCTGAGCAGCTCTGGGTAACTGACTGCTGCTAGGGAGGGAGAGCCAGCTTCCTTTAGGGGAGGAGTCCCTGGTGAGTTGGCCATGCTCCAGCAGATGGCCCACATTGATGCGCATGCGGACAGCATTGACTGCACTCAATACGTTCGGAAGAAAAGATAGACGGAAAAAGGAGGATATAATGATGACAGTTAAGGAGATGGAAAATGATGCGAGTTGGAGATGAGGAAGGAAGGTTTGAATGACCAAGGTGCATTGTATACCTGTATGGAACTCTTGAAGGAATAAATAAAAACACTATGTTATAAAAAAATCAAAAACAAAAACTGAACAAACAAAGGCAGCTTTCCCTCCTTAGAGAGGCCATGTTCTAACCAGCCATTTTCAGGGTGCAGGTGGAACTAGGGCGTGCTGGAAACCACGGTCACCCAGATGAGCAGCCCCTCGGACGTGTGATTCGGTTTAACCCTAGCCAGCCGGTTTTCATTACCATGAACAGCTTTTATAATCCACTATAGTCCCCGTGTAGCTCCATTCTTGAGATGTGGTTGGTGGATGTTCATTCTTGGGAATATTCCAAAAATGAAATAAGAACAAACTTTCTGAGCCACTGAGCAAAGAAGTCAGTAGACTCCAGTTGTCTAATTCCTATTCCATTTGTTGTTTCTTTTGTCAGCTATCAGTCCCAAAATAAAACCCTCCAATTCTGGCAGCTTTTACTGGCTTTTTGACCATTATTTTAGGGTCCTGTCTATGTGAAACATTCATTTGGCAAAGACTTCCTTACTTTCAGTTCATGTCCTGGGGGCAAGCTGATGATAAATCATATATATCACACATATAAAAATGATATCAAAATGTATATATGCATCATATCTTATATATACATTAGTATCACTTGGAGATGTGTAGATCTCTATAGATACAGATCTATAGACATAGACATGTATCTCCAAGCTACACTAATCAGAATGAATGTTTGAACTTGGGCATCTTCATCTGTGGACATGATACCTCCTGTGCTGGATCTGCAGGGATGTAAATGAGATCCAGGGGCAGGTCTCTAACTGCAGCAGTGTGCTGATACAGGGAGAGTGGGCAGTGTCTGAAGCTCAGACTGACCACGTCTTTGTCCTTCCTCCCCTCATGACCCACTGTCTCGAAAGGACCTTCCATCCTGCCCATCTGCTGGCCCCTTCCCACCAGGCTGTGCGTGAGCTTTGTCGTCTCGATTCTTACCAAATCCCTACTCACAAGCAGGAAGGACTTGGCAAACAGTGACACCAGTTCTATCCATGAGTGTTCCCATCCTCTCACCATTGTCAGAAAGCAACTGGGAAGACTCCTGTGTGTGATCAGGTTGCTAAGATTGCAGAGTGGCCAAAGCAGTGGCTCCCTAAAGATACTTACCAGCCACTGTTGAATGAGACAGACACATCCCAGCCAGAAAATGAGGTGGTGTCAGGTGAGGAATAAATCTTGAACTAAATACACACATTGTGGTATAATGAAGATAATGAAAATGTTTGTTACAGGAAAAAAGACAAAGGAGGAGGAGATAATCCTGTGTGGTTTGTAAATTCTCTGAAAAAAAAATAACCAAAAAGTGATATCATAATAATTGAAACTACTTACATAGTACCTTGTTTATTTTGTAGCTCTCAAAGTCAAACCTCAAAATGAACTTCTAGGTGGTGTAACCATAGCTGTGACTGCAAAGCCTGGTGTCACACAGCTGTAATGGAAGCACTCTGGAGGCTGAGTCAGGAAGGTTTCATAGCCTGAAGCATAAGGCAGACTGTCACAAAGTAAAGCCTTGGAGGCAGACTTCACAAAATTTCAAAATAATAAAAGAGAAAAGACTAGCAAAGATTGCACAAACGAGAAAGCGAATCTGAGGCTACCTGACCTGCTTCCAGTCCTTCCCGGGTGAGTGGTGGTGTCTAGACACCTGCTGAGACTTTCTGCAGCCTTTTACTTAGGTGAGAGACAAACCCGTGACATTCTCCAAATGGCTTCCATGCAAGAGTTCTCAAAGGGAACCAAGGCGAGGAAACACAGCCGGTGAACACAGAATGCCACCCTTTACCCAAAACTCATACTTGCTCCTCATTTACGAGCTTAATGAGCTAGGGGTGTGATACAGTTTCCCCCTCATCCAACCTTCAACAACTAGTGGCAAAATCCAGTTCTTAGCTCCTATTACTTTTCTCCTCTGTGGTCAAGAAAGCACCACTATGTTCTCTCAATCAGAGGCCCAAGATTTCTACTGCAATGTTTATTGGTCACAATTCGGACCCAAGAGTTTACTAAAGTATTGATCCAGCCATCATCCATCCATCATCTACCTATGTTCCACATATTTCCATCACTTTGTTTTAATTATGAAACAAACCTTCTATTCTATTCCACTCTGTTCTTATTTGGGAAAATAACACATCATCATATCTAGCCTTGCCTGGACTGTAAGCATCCCGTTTTCCTGGAGGAGCATTCAGCATGCCCCACCTCCTGCAGGAATGGATTATTGTTTATGTAAGGGATCTGGTGTCCTCCATTCCCAATCCCTGGACACTTACTGGGAGGCAGCCAGGAAGGAAGGATGCTCGACTTCTCTGGTTGAACCCTACCACCTCTTCCTTCTAACTCACTAATGAGCAGACTCTTCACTTGTGAGATGAATAATAGCGGTACTGACTGTACTTTTGTCCCTTGAGAGCGGTGTCTGTCAGTCATTCGGCTAACTGCTAGCACGGCTTAGCCTCACCTCAGCACCATTTGCTGAGTTTGCTATTATTAAATCACATCTTAGAGTTGAAGAAACTTGAGCTTGAACACGCTGAATTTGTTTGTTCATGGCGCTCAATTAGAAACTGAAAATGGGACTCAGCTTTCTCACTCTGTCTGAAATTCCAAGTCTGAATCCCAAACCTGTGTTCTGGCACTACACCTATGTTAACTTCTTACCATTAGTCTCCCAGGGAAACCTCTGCTTGGCTGGAACAGCAAAGGGATGGTACATAGGTGGGTGGAGTAAGCCTGGCACTTTAGATTGCAGATGAGTGTCCGTCATCTGCTGGACGTCCCTCTCTTTGTTTCAAGCCACCTCACTGTGACTGATGCAGCCATGGAGCTGACTTCATAAGTCACTGAAACAGCAGATTCTCACCCAGAACCTCTCTCTTCATGCCTGTACTCTTAATTCAAAGTATTCACTTTGAAATCTGGAATTCAATTAGTATTTCTATGGATTTGAATTTTTTGTCATGCTGAGACATACTGTTGGTGATTGATGACGGTGTTTAGATTATTCTTGGTGATATAACTAACTCATCTTGTGCTATTTCTCATTCTGGCTGAGCACTCTGGCAGGTGAAGCAGCATGGTGGTCATGGGAGACTGAGTGTGGCTTCCCCAAAGGCATACATCTTGCTGACAGTGCCATCCATTAGATTAACAAAACACGGCAGCATTTATATCCATCCCTTTGAGGTCGAGAGGCATTTGATTCATAAGAGGCTATCCCGGGGTTTTAGGGAACTTTATCTGCTTTCCCCTGTGAAGTTAGCTCTTCAGCAAGGGTTTAGGAGTCTCTTGCATATACAAAGGGATAATTATTGTTTTTCTGTTTGGTTTTAATTCAGATTAACCAAGCAGAACTGTATTTTAAACATGCATTTGAGAATAAGGTAAACAATTTAAACGTTAGACATCCTGTGAATGCCATGCGCCTGCATATCCTGCGCTACAAAATACCACAGTCATCTCATCCCGTGAGTCACCTTGTGTAGTCACAACGCTATTACCAGTTTCCCATTTACTTTTCAAATGAAAGGGCAACTTTTACTTTTCCCACTGCTTTATTTTTAGGTCCACTTTCTACATGCTTTTAGTATTGCTGGTTCCTCTCTACCCAATTTCCTCTTCTCTGGTAAGACACTGGAGTATCATCTCTCAAATTTGAGATACCTAGACATAAAGAGAGTATCTGCCATTTTGAATCCTCTTTGTTAAGCCTAATATAATTGAATAGTATAAATACTGTGGCATCTAACATTAGGTTGGGGTTGTAAGTGTGCTCAGGAAATTAAAAGCTAGGATCGCACAGGAGCAGAGAGATAATGGTGTAAGAGTCTACTGACTTGCACACCTCTGTAAAGGAACTGTGGACAAACAGCAGTTCCCTGACCTCAAAATCATCAAACGTTAATGCATTTTACTTTTATCCCTGGCAAGTTGTTTGAGGCAGTATTACACAGACAGGCCCTGATGGGTTTTATATTACCAGGATATTGATACTTGCCGACGCTCAGTTAATTTACTTTTCATTTCCAGCTCCTTATGGAATGATAAGCGGGTAGCTGTTACTTTTCAATCTTGTGTTCACACTTTCATATTGCAATTACTCAGCTTTTAATAAAAAAACTAAATGGAAAAAATCATGCTCGAGTGTGAAATATGTGGATTTGTAGATTCCATGTTTTCTCCCTCCTTCTCCTGCATTAGACTTCAGAACATTTCCAGCCCAACTCTCCCCT
>JAQHUG010000110.1:1873861-1887952 GCA_028555095.1 Dicrostonyx torquatus
CTCAGGGGCTGGATACCTACACATCTCAGGGGCTGGATACCTACACATCTCAAGGGCTGGATACCTACACATCTCAAGGGCTGGATACCTACACATCTTAGGTGCTAGATGTTTGCATACCTGAAGGCCTTAAAAGTAGAGGAGGGCAGTTGGCTGAGACTAGGGGAACCTTGGTCACATATTGACTCTCACCAGGTGACATTTAATGAGTGTGACATTCATCCTCTTATTTCTTCATCTTCAAAATGAAAAAGAAAAGCACAAGGAGGGTGCCGTGGTTTTTCAAAATAATAATAAAAATACAGGAAAAATACTGGATTACCACATTACTAAGTATAATAGGCTACTTCAGTAATACTCACCATTTTGTTATTTTGGCATTTTCAGTTAACAGGGTGATGGCATTTCCTTCTCTTTTGATATTGATAGTGTTTTCCATACAAGACAATTTCCATGGTCTCCAACCCTTTCTTCCCATAGTTCCAAAGCAATCACAGAAATGACAATTGGCTCCTTTCTCACCGCTCCTGCCAATGTCCCACTTGGCAAACTGATACAGAGAAGTGCCTCATCTAAGAAGATAAGAAACGGTTGGTTTCTTAATGAATCTTTGTCAGTTAAAAAAAAAAACTGAGAAACTTGAAGGCTGTCATGGCTTTGAGCCCCATTTTGTTGGGATAGACAGACAGCAGAGAATCATAACGAGAAAGGCCAGGGAGTTACAGAATCTGAATGCTGGCCAGCCCTTCCTACGGAGAGTGGAGCGTGTTTTGTAAGCACAGAAGAGCCTGCACACACCGAAGCTCTAGTCGCACTGTGGAGACCAAGGTATACTGCCATGTAACCCCGAACAAGAGTTGACCAAAGGGGGTGTGTAGAGTGCATAGGAAAAGAAGCTTTCCCAGAGATAGAGACATCGAAAAGAAACCTGGAAATAAAGGTGTGATTTTAAAAGGTGAAGCTAGACCCCTCAAAACACACTAACTGCAATAGAAGAAAGGGGATGCATGAGGGCACAGGGCAGGAAGTGTGAGATGAGAAAGTAAATGTTGAAAATGACGTAAACACATGCAGGCTCACCAACTACCATCCCTTAGCTACCCACAGCCTCTCCTCTCCCCTGCCTTCGGGGATTATTTTTCTAACCCACTTTCCAGCCTGTTTGAAAGTTGAACCTAAAAACTCTCTTCACTGGAATATCAACTATTAAGAAGCTGCTCTTGCCGGGCGGTGGTGGCGCACGCCTTTAATCCCAGCACTCGGGAGGCAGAGATAGGCAGATCTCTGTGAGTTCGAGACCAGCCTGGTCTACAAGAGCTAGTTCCAGGACAGGCTCCAAAGCTACAGAGAAACCCTGTCTCGAAAAACCAAAAAAAAAAAAAACAAACAAAAAAAAACTGTTCTTTTCTATTCTGGCCATGACATAAGCAACGGAACATGTTCTGTTTACCTTCTAGCTTCTATAAATGTAAAATCCAATGATATTTTGCATACATGGACTTCCTACCCATTGGCACAATCAATTTTAAAGTATGGTTATTGCCCTCAAAGGAAGCCTTGCTACCACGATCATAATTCTTCCAGAGTTACCGAGATTAATGCAGTTAATACATTTACTGACACAGTTATATTGCATTAAGTATTAATTATCGATTAAAGACAATGTTCCTGAGCATCCAGTAGGAGCTATTCCTCCGAATCGGTCAGGTACATCCTCAGCAAGTGTCTACACAAGCAAGCAGAGAGGCTTGAGAGAGATCACTGCTGGGGTAGGGTGGACTGTGAATCCACCGCTGCCACTTCCTCAGCCTTGGCTCCTGGGGAGCATCCAAGGCTCTCCCTTTTGAGAAGAAGCATGAATGCTATGAGCTTGCATGTCAATCTGCTAGCTGAAGCGTCACCTGTCAGACTTTGCGCCTGATCTGATTTCACCGGATTTTAGGAAGTCTTGAAAAACCAGCTCAAAGGAGTGGAAGAAGGCTCTCCATGGCGGAGGCACATGGAGCTCTTATCCGAGCCCTCGTCATTTCATAGCACGAAAGTTAGGAAAAAGGAATTCAAATCTTCTGCCTGAAACAGCTTTCTTCCCTGAGACTCCCTGCAACACAGTGGCTGCAGAGCTAAAAGCATGCTTTTCTGTGGGGACCAGCTCCAAGAAGAGTTATGGCCCAGTTCCTGGGTGGTTCTGGGACAATATATCAGTCACTGACCTCCAGACCCCCAGAGAGGCCGCCCAGCAAGTTGGATTCCAAGGAACTCTCAGAATGAGGTTGACCCAACTGCTGCCTTTGAAGGTCTTTTCCCAGGAAGTCTGTAACATTCCGCCCTACACTATCTTATAAGCTTGGGAAACAAGAACAATAACAAAAACGCATGCAAAAAGTTCTGTCGTGCCAACTCTCCAGAACTACACAAGCGAGTCAATCTATGTTAAATACTACAGAAAGGAAGATGAGTTTCCCCCAGGAACCTGAGAGCTAGCCAAAGGCAGTATCTTGTCTTACTCCATTCAATATCCACCTTCTCCCAGGCCCACCCCTTCCAGTGATGCATTGACTGTTCAGCACAGTGGCACTTACAATGCAAACGCGCTCATTGGAGTGACCTAGAAGGGAGCTGAAGACCTGGCCTTAAATAAGATGGGTTAACATAGGCTATGCCAACTCATTAGATTTTGGTATGTATACCAAAAAAATTGAAATTCTGCCACATTATGTTGTAGGCAAAGTAAGATAATTCACTTTTCACTGCATTAGAAAGAGTAATAAATTGTGGAGTAAAGATTGCATATTGTGATTGCTTTTAAAATGATAGCATATGGAAGAACTGCTTTTAAATATGAAAACTGTCCACCCCTCACAATAGACATTTATGAACTCTTTGCTGTGACCTGATGACTTTGATAGATGCTAAAACAGTTAAGGCTTCAAAGGCAAACAAGGCATGGGCCACTCCCAAGACCCTCACAAGTGAGAAACTATTACAGTGAGATTCAGCGAGTCTTGAGAGAGCCATGCATGCTTTGTGGATGCAATCCAGGCAGAGAATCAAGTCCTTCTGGGATGAGTAAGTTTCCCAGAAAGATGCCTGAGGAGAAAGACAGCTATCTGCAGCTGTGGGGTGCTGTGCCCACTAAAGGACAAAGGGAGTGATATCAGAAAAAAAAAAAAGCAAAACAGTGCAGTTATGAAGAGATACCAGCACTTGAGAAGTGGAAGCAGGGGGATCAGGAACTCAAAATGAATGTTAACTACAGGACAAGCTACATAACAAGAAAGAAAAAGAAAAAAAAACTATAGAAGAAAGGCAGGCGAGCGAGGAAAATGGAGGGAAGTAGATAGGGAAAGTTAGAATTGCTAAAGTTGTGAGATTAAACAGCCAGTGAAGCCGGGGCATGAATTTTAGATAAAGATCCAGCAGTTGACTAAGCTGACACCTTGAAGGGGGCGGCATGCTGACTAAAGCCACTTCATCCACGCTGCACCCAGTAGACCTACACTGATTGTGTGGAAATAGTTCGCCAGTGTAGACCTGTTGGCAAACATGAGAACTCAGAGTCATCAAAAGTCAGTCATTTGTAAAAATATGTTGATTTATATTGTGTGCACATATGTGTTCCTGAATGTATGTATGCCCATCATATATGTACTGTATGGGCAGATTCAGAAAGAGGGCATTGTATCCCCTAAAACTAGAGTCACAGGTAGTTGTAAGCCACAGTATGGGTGCTAGGATCTGAACCTGGGTCCCTAGAAAGAACAGCAAATGCTTTTAACCACTGGACCATCTTTCCAGGCCTCCATAATTTCCTAGAGCGATAAAGTGAGAGACAGTAACCTAACAAAGTCAAAAGATGTGAAAGAACGTTCAACAGCTCACTAATTTAAAATAACTGCCAACCAGGTGACTTCAGCAGCAGACAATTGTCATCCCATGGTTTGAGAGGACATAAATCTACAATGAGTGTTTCAGCCATGTTGATTCTTCCTAAGTGGAGAACTTGCTCCGGATGTTCTGGATGGTAAAAAGTCATATTTACCCCTGTGCCTCTTCAGATCACCATCCCCCTGTCTTTTGTCTACATCCAAAGTTCCTGCTTTTGCAAGCATATTTCTTACAGTAGATGAAGCCAATGTTCTTTCTTCACTTTGATTTGATAATGTAGAGAGAACCCTTACTCGAAACAGGATGCAGTGCGCCCTTAAGAGCAGTGTCAGATTACTGCTTGAGACGGAATGTGGGAGGGGATTATGTACGTGGGGACTGAACTAGATCCAGGCTGTGATCTCCATCCTGCATTTCTTTAGCTACAAGGGCATATGATGGACCATAGGCTGTCTGCCTCTGTGAATTTTAGATTATGTTGTGCACCACCTTGGTTTGATCCTCTTGCTCTATAGTTTAAGTATTCTGACTGTTCTTCGGGGAGTGGGGCTGTGGAGAAACTCTAGGCTGCCCACCTCATACATAGTCTGTCAGACTCCATAGCTTCAAAGTCATTCTGCTTGGATGACAATAATCTGTGTTTCAACTGTCCTGCCCGAAGACTAGCTGTCGTTGCAAAAAAGACACTTGAGGCCAGCATAACCAGCCTAGGAGAACTCCTTCCAATCATGTTGTCAACTGGAGCCTCCAGTGAAACTTAGACCATTCAGACCAATGGTCCAGGCAGCAGAGATGCTGCTGTCGAAGTTAGCACCAAGCACACTCCGCTGGCGTGCCCTCAGTTCCTTATTTCCCAAAGTTGTCATTGGTTCTGCCCATGTGGTGCTGTACTGGGGAGCTAAGCGAGAGACAGCCAGTGACCTAGTCAGTAAACATGTTTCTCTCCTTCAACAATTTTAAAGAAAAATGACATTAGTCAAGCCCAAGGCACACTTAGTAAACCCGAGGCTGAGAATCCCCTCTTCTTGTCACTTTAAATTATTGGGTCCTATTGAAGGCAGAGATGAAGTGTGACCCAGACAGGAGAACCACACTGGGCCAGGGGACTTCCTGGCTTTAATTAAAGTACTGAAATTGATGAGTATTGTAAGTGACTTGCCAAATTGCCTGACAAAATGATTTCCACAGATAACTCCCTGTTTTCAGAAAAATGCAAGAAAGTAGCCAAAGCTTTGAAGTGAACCAAACAAATGACATCTAATGGAAGATTAGCTGGAGGATGCCTGAGGTTTGGAAAGGGACCAAGTACTCCTCTGGAAAAGTATTTTTTATACTCCCTGGAGAAGCCCCAGAACCTGGCTGCAGATTGATCTCAGCTCGTTTTTTTATTCCAATTTAAGTAAGACATTGGAATTCTACTGGTCTGAATTATTATGGAGAGTTCATTTTAAAGAAAGACAATTGAAATAATAGTTTTGAAGACTGGGATTTAATTTGGTAGCTGGGCTTAATTTCTATTTAATCAACGAGTTTGGAGAAAGAACAACCTAAGAATTATTGGTGTAGAGAGATTCAAACATGAATTTAATGCATCAGTTTTTGTTAGGTAGAAAGACCATAAAATTAAAAAAATCATAAAAACAAAAATTTTAAGTAAGAATGAAATCCCACTTATGTGTTCTTTTAAAAAGAATAAATAAAGAGTCTGACGCTGTTCCTGTACATTTGCTGGTGTATTTTAGGTTGTCGCTACAGTGCCTTGACGTCCTAGCCCAGAAGCTCCTGAGTGTCTCCAGAATGAACAGGCAGGCTTTTGAAAGCTCTAGGCTGAGGGACGGATGATCTCCTCACCCAGGGAGCTATCCAACGCAGCTGCACGCACCCTGGGATACTCTGAGAGGAAAACAGACAGACGACTTTTAAAACAGGAACTGATGTTAGTTAGGAAACTATGAGATGGGCACTGATTCCCCTGCTCTGAAGTTTAATCCATTGGAAAATCCCCTCTCATTAGCTGTGGGTAATCGGCCATGGATGCCATCCTTTCTAGAGGACTGCAGAGGGGTGTCCCTGTTTTAGGTTCGTCTGTAATAAGTGCATAGCTCGTAGTGTGTCACTGACAAGTGTCACCCATGAAAGATGATGATCCTTTTGTGCAGAGGTTAGGAAGGGATTCAGAGTCATTTTAGTGGCTCTCCATGAGCAGATAGGGTTCGTAGCATGGTTCTAGAAATTCTGTTGATCAGATAAATAAAACCCCACATAGGGAGGAATGGCTTCAGGGTGGACTGTAGAGAGAAGGGAGCTGCCTCTCTGAGGGCGCCTTTTGTTAAAGTGTTCCCTGAGATTTGCACCATATTATGTTGTCTGACTTCAACTCTCCTGGAATTTGTTGAATGTGGATAGAGAAAGCACATGACTGGGCACAGCACTGCTTACTTAGAGAATGATGTTTTGAGAATAAGCGGCACAGCTCAGGTCCCAGGTGTGTATGGTGGAGACAGAGGTGATGTCAGCACTGAGGGGAGACTGGCCTTCTAGTCTCACTTAGGGAACAGAAATTTACTCTTTCAACATTTTTTTCTTAAACGATGAAATGAGAGAGCTGGACCGAATCTCTTGACATTCTCCCTTTCTCTAAGAGCTCATGATGATATGGTAGACACAACATGGTACATGCTGTTGATAAGTGGGCTGACAGCGTTATAAAGAGGACTTGACATTCATCACGGAAGATTACAGGAACTCGTATTCTGAACAGCTTCATAAGCGAACAAGGCTGTGTCAAGGCCACCCAGCCCCATGAGAAGAGTGTCAGGCTTCGGGGGGGGGCAGGGGGGTCTCAACTGTAGCTTGATACCCTCTGAGCAACTTGGTGTTCACGATCCTTCCTGCCACTGTGCAACTGGATAAAGAGGGCCAACTTCATTTTACTGCTCTATGGGATAATTCAGACAGTGGATACCTCAGTCAGAGCAGATGACCTGCCTGTGGTGGGCTGCAAAGAGAGCGTGTTTACTACTGTGCACTGCGTGTGCTCACAACTTACATGCTGGCGTGCTTTGCAAATAATTCCTTAAAGTACACTGTTTAACTACCTCTTAGAATGTAAATTTTATCTTATGTTCACCTGGGGAGCTTGCTATTTCAAATCTTTATTCTCTTCATAGGGAACTTTATGGTGTTAATTATCTACATATAATTTATCTGGTTTATTAAGTTCGGCTTCTTGTCTTTGGTGTTTATTGAAGCGCATCAGGCCCCGTATCTTGTTCGCTCGTGTTTGCCCTCTGCTGTGAGCTTTGTGATGTGTGATCACTGGTGTCAAGAACAGTATCTCTCCCTCAGCTCTTGAGAATTAAACTGGAGGAAGCTTTATTCCAGCGATTATTCTTGTACGTTGAATAGTCTTTAAATTGCAATTGACAGAGTGCTAGTTGGATGCCATATTTAGGCTCTATTGTGTACCTGCATCTATTATCTGTGTTTCTCTTTCTTTTCCACAAGGCAGTGTTTCCATGGAAAAAGCACATTTGTTGCTTAGGAGATTGTCCACTATTCCATTCTTATTTTTTTCACCCATTTAATCCCACACAGGTTTGTAATGTCACTCCCAGTTGCTGTGGAGACTGTTATGATGTCACGTGTGTGCAACTGACAAAGTGGTGACTTAGCAGCCAGAGACTCTGAAGTGAGACGAGTACAAAAATCTGCAGAGACGCACATGAATGCATACGCATGCAGGTGTCCATTCACACACATGCATGCATGCATGCAGGTATCTATTCACACACACATGCACACACACACTCACATGCAGGTAGGTGTGCATGCACACACACATACACACACATGCACGCATGCATGCATGTATCCATTCACACATGCATGCACATACACACTCACATGCAGGTGTGCATGCATACACATGCATGCATGTGCACACATGCATACATACACACACACACACACACACACACACACACACACACCCTGCAGGAGTTCTTTTTGGAAATGATCCTGCCACAGAACTCATGAGGATTGCATCAGACGTTTTTTCCTAATATAGTCAAACTTACGTTCTGCTCTTTGACGGCTTGGCTTCTCAGTCATTCAGGATTAAAAGGCTGGCAAGGTAACGAAAGCTGTACAGCTTTTTTTACTTAAGATACCACTAAATCTGTATTGCTCTGGAACAAGGCTAATTAACTTGTAGCTTCTGTCCAGATCTCTTTTTACAGCTTATCATTCTTTATTAATCAGTATGATTGGAAATGAATCAAGCAAATTCAAAGACTCATAACTAAGCTAGAAATTCCTGCAAAAGGGTAAAGGACAAGAGAGGTGGCTCAGATTTATTGAGTTCTTTCTATATGTTAAGTGGGGACCATCTCCAGGACCTGCGGCCTCTTGTCTCTCTCGCCACACCTTAACCTCTACTCCCCTTCTTCAATGTCAACCCAAGAAAGTGTCTGAGTCTCTTCCAACCCTTTTCTCAGCCCACACCTAATTGTGACTCCTGCTCCATGTCTCTCATTTCTATTTTCACTAACCTGTTTTCCCCAAGCAAGCCGCCCACCAGGATGGCCAGGAATGCATATGTGATACACATGTCACGTTTTATGGGCTCAGAGGAATAGAATATGGCTCAGACCTCGGCTTTTCAGTCAGATCCCTGAGAGATGCCGGGTGCTGTTAGACAGAAGAGTCCTCAGCTGTCCATACTGCTTCGGACCCCCTCTCCTCCCATGCATTCAGCATCCCTTCTATCCCTACACCAGAGAGCCTGCATTCACCTGGAGTCGCCAGGACCCTCCCTCACTGCTAAAGGCAAAGCATGCCAATCCACTGCAAAAGATGCATGAGCCTGACCTGCCGTCCCCATTTTGAAATTTCCTCCCCTCGTTCCATGGTGCACATGCCTTCCCAGTCATTCTCTTTGCCACACGCTTCTTGGAATCCTCGTGGCTTCTGTTTTCTCCCCCTCCTCCTTAATAAAGATCAGTTTTCCTCAGGATACCACCTTACCTTCCACTGCTGATGGCACTCATGCGTACCTGTGGCCTGTATTCCCTTTGGACTCAGCGTGCCTAAAACTGAGGCATTGCATCCTCCCTAAACACAGCAGAGAATGCTTCGCCAGCAGGCTCGAACTTGAGGCTGTCTTGGTCTAACTCATCCCTGGCACTAAACACTTATAGACGTTCCAGTTGTCCTCTGAAATACTTCTGGAATGTCTCTTCTTAGCGTCCTACCTTCAGACCCACATCATCCCTCAAGACAATTTTCCCCCATGGACCCAGCAGAAGTCTGTTTTCTTGGCACCCTGTTAGACGGTTAGCTTCAGGAGGTTGTGGAATCTGGACCTCTTCATTCCGTACGCTCAGCGCCTTGCTGAATGCCCGGCTGCTTAGCAATACACTGAGACAAACGAAAGCATGAACAGTTCAGCACACTGCTCCCTTAGGAAGCTTCACTTACACATCAAACATAAAAGGCAAGGAGCTTTGGGGCCAGAGTGTTTAAAACCTGAATTGCCAAGAAGCCAGATTGGTAATGGTATTAAATGGAGAGTTTTACAATTTATTTCCCTCCTTTTAGCCATGAGTGTGAAACTAGGTCCACCGAATGTTTCCTCAACCTGAGAGAAAGTTGGCTACTTCATTTCAAAGTGACCTTCCTCCCATCCCATTGCCACAAACCCTAACTGACAGAGATGGGTTCAGGCTTCTGTGGTCTCCCCTGAGATCTTAAGCTTAGTCGCGCCAGGGTGACTTGAGTCTCCTCCATCACCAGGGTCACCATGGCAGCCTGCTTGCTGAGTCTTTAATTTTTGTGTTAGATCAGTAGCAGGGATGACAGATAAAGGTCACTGAGAAAAGTCTGGCCTCCCTCTCCCCTTGGTTGACCAGCATCGCATGATACACTTTATGGGAGCAAGTGTGCGTCCGATCAAGCTGGTGACCTGGAGAATGCAGATCATCTCTCTGTTGTTGCTCATGGAAACCATCAAGCTTCCCTTCCACTCGCCAGCATGTTTGCTTGCTTTGTTTTTATTTGTTTGGTGTTTCTTTCTTGTTATTCGTCCCTCCAGTGTACAGCTGTCTTATGTCTTATGCTCTTTAGAGAGCATTTACAGCTTCTTGGGGAAAAGAAGTCAGCAAAGTCAGTCGCTCTCGGCGTAGCTGTGGGTGATAGTGGCAGTTGAGAGCCTATGCTTATAGGTGCTGTTTTAGGATTGTGTTCATAGTATTTTTTTCCTCAAATGTCTTTTTTGAAGAAGAAAACGGAACATCTGTGAGACTGTGGAATCTAGTTAGCAACATAATCTGCCATGGAGTAAACACAGCCATTCTACAAGTCCTGGACTCCCACCCTCCATGCTTAACGAGGCCCAGACATGCTATTGAGAATTTAGTGCTGTGGATAATATAAAAATCCAGAGGCCCACAGTGTTTTATATCTTTTTGCTGTTGTCAAACTGGCAGTCATTTCCACGTCCTCTTCCTTCCCAGCTCACTTTCATGAAAGGCGCTAATGAAAAGCAAATGGCTAAAAGTCAGGCATGTTGATGTAGAACGAGCTGTGGCGGGGACAGGAGCCCAGGCCATGGCTACATAATCAGTCCCCAAACCTGGCTACCGACAGACAGCACTGCTGTCTGTCATCGGGTCTGTTTCTGCAAGTCAGGCAGCCACTCTGTTCCGCAGCATGAACTCAGACCAGCGCAGTAGCTCACGAGAGAAGTGGAGAAAGCAGGTGCCATGAGACCATGCATGCATTACTGCAGGAAAGCAGCCTCTAACCCTGTCAAATGCAGGTGCAGTGGCAGCCCCAGGCCATGTCTCCGGCTGTCTGGTTTATTTGCATTCACATTTCCCTGTGGAGATGTGCTTGATGCTAATCCTTTCAGGGCCTCAGGTGAGACAGAAAGTGTCTCTGAGAGAGCATGGAGAAGGTGGGCAGTTCTCAGCACCACTTCCAAAAGAGCATTCATGTCCTCTAAGACACTGCCACCAATGCTACTCTTCACTGACCACAGCAGTTGAAGTCTTAGCTTCCCAATTGCAGTTTGCATTTGATCAGCATATCTGTAGTCCTTCATCTCCTGCCATCTCTAATGCATATTATCACACGTGTGACATTTTCGTTACCTTTCTTACTGCTGTGACGAAATAGCTGACAAAAGCCACTTAAAGGTGGAAGAGTTTGTTTTGTCTCGCAGTTTAAGGATGGAGGCCATTGTGGTGGAGACAGCGTGGCAGCAGAAACTTGAGGCGTCTGTGGCCAGGAAATGCAAGAGAAAGCTGCTGCTCAGCTCATCTTCTAGATTTTATTCAGTCCATGTCCCTAGCCATAAAACAAAGCCTTATTTAGGATGGGTCTTCCTATCTTAATTACCCAATTTAGGAAGTCTCTCATAGGCATGTCCAGGGGCGTGTTTCCATACAGACTCTAAATTCTAGCAAGTTGTCAGTCAAGATTCAGTTTATCATTCTGTATGTATGTATATACATGTTCATGAGTGTGTGCGCTCTGGAGATGGGGAGCTATGCATGTGTGAGTGTGTGTGTGTGTGTGTGTGTGTGTGTGTGTAGGTCGGAGGTCAATGTCAGATGTATTTGTGGATTACGCAATACCTTGTTTTTTTATTCTGGAACTCTCTCGGAACACGGCACTCACCAACTGACTAAACAGGCTGACCAAAGAACTCCAGGGACCCTTGTGTCAACATCCTTCCAGTACGTGGCTTAGAGACGTGTGCTTTTGCACAGTGTTGAGAATCTAACTCAGATCCTGATGCTTCTCGGTAAGCATTCTATGTATGGGCTGAGCCATCTCTCCATTCCCAATTAGTTCTTAATATAGAAAACAGAGTTTTCCATCCTGGACTCAAGGAAGCTCAGGCAGCTATTTCTTATCCAAGTTTGTAGAAAATAGTTCATTTGATTCCTGTGTTTCTCAGGCCACCATAAACCAGACAGGTTGTCAAACAGTGATTTCCACTGCATTCTTTTACAGACAAAATCCTAAGAATTGATCTATTGCCTCGGTGAACTCCACAAATGCTCGTGTATCAAGCTGGCGTCCGTAGAGCTTAAGGAATTGACTAAATCCATGGGGAGTCATCCATATCACTGTCCTTTTACACAGATGACTGGTATGGGGAAAGAGTAGTGAACTCTGGGCCTAAGGAAAATGGTTACGAACTTTCCTTCCTCTACAGAATACTGACTATCAGTCCCTCTCGTGTTTACCGTGCTCAGTTCCTCCTGCTTGTGAGTCTCGGGGGGAAAGGCTATAAAGAGTAGAAGGCTACTGTGTAGTGACTACCTCCTCAGCCATAACAGTCCTAGTCAGAGGACAATAGATTCAGACATTCAGAGAGTCTAGTAGCAAAGTCTTAGACGGGTAGCTAGGATGTGTAACTAGGGTCTGCTGTGACCGTGTTTGTGCTGTCCATATTTGGATTCCAGCCTATTCACTATTTTGACAACCCAGATTCCTCTTTTATAACCTGTGTCCCAAAATCCACAGATAAATTTGTTTCACCAAATTGGTTTTCTATTAGCTTTTATGTGAACTTTTCCAACTGATTTAGCAAAATCAGGTTTTTCCCCAAGTGATAGCTACTAACAAAAGGAGCCAGTCAGCATTCTATGCATAAGATGGCCTCCTACATAGAAGATCAAGTCATTGCGTACGCTATTTGTTGAGTAGCATATGGGCTGAATCCCAGTGCCTCTTCAACCACACACTAAGCCTCTAACCACACTGAACTCGTAAAACCTAGTATGACTACTTTATCACACACAGAGCCTGTAATAGTCACTGTGATTGTAAATTCTGAAGAGGCTCCAACGATGGGATTGAGGCCCATTGGAAGGGGTCTGACCCAGTAGGATCATAGGAAAAGAAAGGAGATCTTTAAATATCTTTATCAACCCCGTCTCTTCCCACATGAGCCCCAAGAGCATGCCAAGATAAAAATCCTATGAGGCCATAGTGAGAAAGTAGTCTACAGACCAAGAATGATGTATTCAGAAAGCAGACACTGGGCTTCAATATCCAGAACCGTGAGCCCATCCATGCCTGCCGCTGGGCTACCCATCTGTGGTGTTTCTTCATGGCAGTCAGGCCAGGCCACATCAACAGTCCTCACTCTGTGCTGCAGGTACCACTCAGCATATACAAGCGTGAAACACAGTTATAAGGTTTTCTTTCTTATTGTTATGACCTTTTCCCAGTGATCATTTAGAAAGCATTTTTGTGTTGCCATTGGTGAAGGGAGAATGTCATAGAAAGATTCTATTTCTAATTCAGACTCTTGCGGCATGCTGTAGTTTTCTGCTAAAACTAATTTAATTGGTAGTACATTCAGATATAATAATAAGCCATATGATGAGGGCATTCTACTTTATTATTAAAATACCAGGAATAACTGTCTAATGAGGCCTTCAGCGTTATGTTTTAATTATATACGAAGTTAAAGAGTTCTTAGCCTTCAACTCAGGGTATAATTTTTAAAAAATTACTTAAATTAACTTTGAAGCACCTTTCAGACATTCATTCAACAGCTAAACCCCGCAGCACGCCTGCTGTTTCTCTCTAATCTTTGACATTTTTATCTTTCTAGAAACAGAGCTGCTGTTTAGCTCAGCCAACACTTAACAGAGAACAGAAACTGGTTATTCTCCGGATCTTACTGCAATGATTGAAATGCAGTCTTTTGTGTTGTAATGCACAGAAGAGAGTGCTCTAGCTTATGACAAAGTAAATATTTCCCCAAGAGAGGACTATAGCTGCTTCAGGAAAACCGAATGGGTCGTTACTCAGTAACAAAGCCCTAGAAGCCTCTGCACCAGCAGCTTCCATTTGGGAACATCTAGGTGGAGAAGACAGGAAGTCTTTCTTTGACTGGTTGTAATGCATGACTATACAGAAGAAGCTAAGGTCAAGCTATCCCAGAGGCTTCTTTCTATAAATCAGAGACTTGTCTTTACCATATCCGTAACCCAAACTCCAGCTGGAGCTCTCCAGAAATGGTCACTTAAGTCTCTCATTTTATCTTCTTTAAGGATTCACAGCCTTAGGGACACCTGTGTGTGTGTGTGTGTGTGTGTGTGTGTGTGTGTGTGTATCTGTGTGTGTCTGTGTGCGTGTGTGTGTCTGTGTGTGTATCTGTGTGTGTCTGTGTGCATGTGT
>JAQHUG010000110.1:1887959-1961914 GCA_028555095.1 Dicrostonyx torquatus
TCTGTGTGTGTCTGTGCGTGTGTGTGTATCTGTGTGTATGTGTGTGTCTGTGCCTGCATGTGTGTGTGTATGTGTGTGTATGTGTGTGTGTCTGTGTGCATGTGTGTGTCTGTGTGCATGTGTCTGTGCCTGTGTGTGTTTGTGTGTGTGTGTGTGTGTGTGTGTGTGTGTGTGTGTGTGTGTATAGTGGCTTGGGTAGAGTTCCATGGATCAGTTCATCATCACAGTGTTGGACAGCGAGGTTTTGTTTGTGTGCCTGTGTCTGTGTATGTGTGTGTGTCTGTGTGCATGTGTGTGTGTCTGTGTGTGTCTGTGTGCATGTGTCTGTGCCTGTGTGTGTTTATGTGTGTGTGTGTGTGTGTGTGTGTGTGTGTGTGTGTGTGTGTGTGTAGTGGCTTGGGTAGAGTTCCATGGATCAGTTCATCATCACAGTGTTGGACAGCGAGGTTTTGTTTGTGTGCCTGTGTCTGTGTGCGGAGTGGCTTGGGTAGAGCTCCACAGATTAGTCCATCAAAATGTCGGACAGGAGATTTGGCTTTTGCCTCTCAGAAGCCTCCTAGAGCACTTACCAGTCTCTGAGAGGCAGAAATTCACAATGAAAGAGAAGTCAATATATGAAAAAGGCAATAACAAGGGCAGCAAGACGCCTAACAGCTGTGAGGCTTTCTGCTCAGTAGCACAGCATGGGACTGATGGATGATTGTCTTGTCCTGGCTTCAGGCTTCACAGTTTCTCCAGTGTTCAGATGAGAGATGCAAGCTGGATCGCTGAGTGAGCCCCATCCTGTCAGAAAACACATGGCAGCAACCCCAATGTGTCTTTCCATTGGTGGCCTCTGCCACCAATTTATTTCTATCCATTCTTGAGCATCTCATACATTCACAGAATGTTTGATTGAGATCCACTCCCACTCACTTCTCCCCAGCTCCTCTCCCACCTCTTTTACTTCTTTCCAACACTGTCCCACCGAGTCTCACTTAGTACTGCCTGTATGGTGCAGATCCAGGACCGCGCGCTGGAGAAGGAGCAGCTTTTCAGGAGCCTCCCCCTGGAGAAAACTTTCTCTCTCCAATTAAATAGACATAGCATTAAACTGGTACAGTTTATGTTCTCATCATAATACCCACAGGGTAGTACACCTCTCAACCCTCGTTGGAAGAGTTTCTTTTTGTCGTAAATGGTGATCCATACAGAACCCTTCAATTGATCAACATGCAAAGAATAATAGACTATGGAGTATTCAGCTCTAAATATCAATCCTTTCAATTTAATGGCTAAGCTTATATAAATTAAGTTAGAAATTACAATATTACCCTTGACTTGGGTTCTGGACCCAAGTTCCCATCCTGATTGACCTTTGGCAGTCACTACAAAGATCCCATATCTTCTCATAATCATTCCTCTGCTCTCCAGTTTGCCTGTTTCTGATGACCAATACTCAAAGACTCACTCACACTACACAAAGCCTTACTGAGAAAATCTATCAGTATCAGATACTATGCTGTGTGAGTTCGGATCTAAGAAAGAAGTGGATACAAAGACATGAAAGAAAGGACACTCCTTATTTCGTTGTCCAATGCTTAGTAGTTATCCCTGAAACCACATATATACCAACATACATACTAACATACATACCACGTACATACCAACAACAAAAACACATTCAAGTTTCTCATAAATGTATATACACATATATATTTATACATATACATATTCTAAGAAAAGGAGGCTGTCGGCTTGAGAGGGACACAGGAGGACTTGAGGGTGGCTGGGAGGGGCTAGAGGGAGGAAAGGGAGGGTGCAACATGATGCAAATTTATTTCAGTTGAAAAAATTTTTCAAAAGAAAGACCATCTTCCCATGAAGCCCTAGTCTGTAACAAGCAGTTGTCTGCTCGAGAGTACATGGAAACCTACGTCTCATCTAATGACGGTTTTGTAGAAAGCCCTGGAAATTTTCCTTCTGCTTTTCCTCAGAGCCCCAGATCTGATGTAGGCACAGGTAGATGCTTTCTCCTGATGCCTGGGAGAGGAGAGGGCTTAGAAGAAGCCGAGGAGGCCAGGAAACACCAGTTCTATTTTCACGTGATTTATCCCACTAAGGATTAACATGCTTCATCTCCTGCTGAAAAGATCCGGTTAATTCTCTGGTGTTTGCAACGAGTCCGTGTAAAGAATAACAGTGGCCGTGGCATATCTCTTCATTAATGCTATTGAAGTCACCAGTGATCAGTGATTTTCTGCGAAGTGCTGGGCAAGCACCAACACAAATTCCAATTTTCCTGAGTTGCAGCCACAGTGATTTAAGCATGCATGGAGTTCTGTGGGCATTCTCTGTCTCTGCTGCTCTGAAACCCTCAAAGAGCCAAAGCTAGATGACTCACTCATCCTTCTTTGTCGGGTCTCTCAGTGTTTTCTACAGTGTAGAAGTGATTTTGACTCCATCATGCTCCAAGAAATGCCACAGCCTCATTACAAACAGGCTTGCATTTTCTGAAATAAATGAACTAGTGTTCTGGGCACATAGAAATCCTAGAAATAAACTGAACTCTCAATGAAAGCTGCATGTTGCTTGGACATTGTCCATTTTGCCTTGATAGTCTATATTCTCCTTGTCCAGGTGACAGATACCCATTGAGGTTTGTGATATTCATGGAGCTCACGTGATGTTTAATGCATACTTCAGGATGGGTTGCATTCGTGTGGACACAGCAACTTCATCAGCTTCATTTTTGCAAAAGAAAAAAAAAACAGACCTCTGTAAAATGGTTTCTGAGCAGACTGAGGGGTGCTCCTTGAACTTGCAGAGAAGATGACTTTTTACACCTAAAATTTTAGATACACTGAACAATATGAATGGTGTAGACATGTGTGCCAGCATACACAATAATCAGTATACAACACTCAGGCCTTCCCATGGTTTACCAGACACACTCTTACCCTAATACACAAACATCATCTGGACCTTTCCAGATGAATTCCCTTGAGCAGCCTTTAGTCTGATCTCATGTATGTAGCATCATGGCTGTCGGTTCTGCTAGCACCCTTCTGATTCTTCTGCTACTTCTAAAGGAATTCATTTATGCTACTCATACATTTGAACTTTCAGAGCCAGTGAGTAAAAACACTGCTAGCTACTGTATTTAAATCTAGATCAACATGGCGTCAGAAATGCAGCCTAGGAGCTCGTCTACGGATGTGGAGCCTCTGTGGAGTTTTCAGGTGGATGAAAAGCGTTAGTGTGTGCCACAGCAAGGCTCAGCTCCATAGTCACAAAGGTGGGCACAGAAGTCAGACGAGGGCCTTAGGTTCCCTGAAAGAGGAACGGCGGACAGTTGTGAGCCTCCTTGTCTAGTAAGCAGTGAAGACCCTGTATTCTCAGACTGTAGCTTTTGCTTCTGCTTAGCTGCTTTTTCGCTTTGTTTTCTGGAATGGAAATCCAATTTCTTAATTCCCTTACGGGAAAGCATGGGCACTGTGCATGAGCTTGGCTCTGATGAGTTCAGTGGACAGAGCCAGGTCCACCTTTCCAGTGTGTCTTCACATTGCACTCTGTGCCCTCCTCCGCATCGGAACACCCACATCCTCTACTCTCCCTGCATAGCCCTCATCTCTATTTCTAACCTTCCCGGTTCTGCACAGACTTTGCTTCAGTACTGTGATAAAAACAGACAAACAAATAATAACACACACAGCACCATCACCATCGCCACCACCTTTTAATCTCGCTCAGGGTACTGGGCCAGAGAAATTGAAGAGGCCTCATCTGGGACCTCTGCTAAAGGAGGAGGATACAAGAGAATCCCACAGCGGAGTGCAGGACTTGCCTGCTCCCCGACTTCATATGTACAGCTGTATGCTTCTGAGCTGTGGATCCCAACAGCTGGGCCAGAAGCTGATCAACCCCGCTCATAATGAGAAAAAACATCAGCTCAGGAGAATCGCTACATCGTGCCAAGAACAGGGAATGCCTTTATATCTGAAAAAACCAAGTGCCTCATGGCAGCACTCGGAGGACTTCTGTACAGATTTGTTAAACAAGGTAATGTGCTTCAATGTTTCAGAGTGGAGCCCGAGTCACTGTAAGTGCTCAGTAATTATTAATTATGGCCATCACAGCAGCTATCCATTGTTATTAATAGAGCTAGCTGGGAATGGGAAAGCTTACTCTAAATGCATACACATAAAAATAAGAGGACAATTCGTAGGGGTTTGGGGGACTGTTACCTTAAACTTCATGTTGGAGAATATGGAAGGCCCAATGTCTCTCCTTCAGTTATATTTGTTATTAATTCAATGAGTACAAACTTGACCTGGAATTTAATGATTATTCCTATGATAGCCTTTTTCTCTTCTCAATTTATATTTTATTATTTGGAGTAGTAGTGTGTCCCCAGATGAGGCACAGTTTTTACTCCAACTCTCCCATTGTTCAACACACAAGTCAATGGTTGTGCCAAGTGTTTTAAAGCCCTGTCAAGAGGCCTGAGGTGATGATGAAATCCAGACATCATGTGATAAAGCAAATCTTCACCAAATACTATAATTCTCACTTGTTCTGTATTTATATATCTGTATAAAGACACTCAATTTATTTCTATGTAAATACATATATATAAAATGTTGAATACCTGCTCCTTATTATATATGTGCAATTTTAGCTTCTTAGCATTTTATAAATTCTATAAATCACCATAAACTTAATATCTTAAATATTAGAACTGTATTCTACTCTTCTGAAGAAGTCTGAAATCTATAGTTAAGGATGCCAATGCTCTCTTACTAGAAGCCTTCTTTGCTTTGTCCAGGTTTGGTAACGCATATATGCCTCGGTATTGGGCTATACAAACTTTACCTCTGCTCCTATCCTTGGCCTTCTCTTTGTGTCCCATATTTCCTCCTGGTTACCTCTTATGATGTCACCTGTCATTGGTTTATGGCCCACACAGGCAATCCAAGATAATTTCATCTCAAGGCACTTAAATCTGTTCTGAAACATTCTTTTGCCAAGTTCACAAGAAATTCTGTGGCTAAGATGTGCATTGCTTATCTGATATGGAGTCACCATTTAACAAATTCTACATATGTGCAGCCGTCACTGCTTTTATCATGTATTCTAAGTGCAGAAGTGGGGCGTGTGTGTGTGTGTATATATATATATATATATACACACACTAAAACATACAAACTAAAGCAAGCAGAGATAATGAGTGACAGTGGAAACTCATGTTCATGTAGCATGTAATACTGTTCATGTATACATGTAATAGCATGTAATACTGACATACTGATTCTGTACTAATGAAGACTGCAAGATCAAAGAGCATGCTCACAAGATGAACTCTGAAGACTGAGCTCTTAGAAATTTGATTTGCCCAGCTTGGACCATGTCCCTGGTGTCCTGTGTGGGCCTCTCCTGTATGACTCTGAACAAGGGGCTATGAAGCATCCTCTGAGACAGAGAACTGATCCAAAGCAACCATGGGACAGGTGAGGAGACAGTCTGGCCAGATCTGCCTGGACCTTGAGCCTCATCTTCTTTCCTGTATCTAGCCTATTAATGCCTCAGGATCTCTGGGAGCCTAATTTAACAGTGACCTCTTTCTGAACATGACTGAGTTTTCCCCGTTCATCCAAATGTTGGCAGGGTCACTCAGCGTTAGGATAGAGAGCTGAGGAAACTGCATATTTTAACCTCTAGGACAAGATTGGACTGTCATCACACTTATTTTCTGGACCCCACACAAACTTTTGACTGCTAGGAAGCCATTCTGCTAAAGGAATATTAGAAGACATTTTTGGCCTTCATCCTGGTCAGAGTTGATACTGTATGCAAATCAAGAGAAAATCCTTGTAATAATTCAGAGATTGCTACTGTGAATCTGCATTTTAATGTATATTCTTAAACAAGGACAGGCAGTGAAGTTCTGCTGCCTGCTACACCAAGGTACGGATCCTGGACCCTAAAAACACTATATCATGGCTAGTGCTTCCTTTGGCCTCTATGTGGACATGTGTGGGAAAGTAGATCATATTTCTAGTGTGCTAGACCTGACCTACCTATCTATGAACTCTGTCTCTGTCTCTGTCTCTGTCTCTGTCTCTCTCTCTCTCTCTCTCTCTGTGTGTGTGTGTGTGTGTGTGTGTGTGTGTGTACATGTGTGCCTGCACAGGTCAGAGGTCCACCGGTCCACCTTGAGTGCTGTTCCTCAGGAACCATGCACTTCCTTTTCTGAGACAGGATTTACTAGAATCTGCCTGTCTCCAGCTGCTGTGCTCTCAAGTTACAAGTACAAACTACTGTGCCTAGCTGGGGATCGAACTCAAGTCCTGGTGCTTGCAAGACAAACACTTTACCCACTGAGTTACCGTCCCTCTTCTGTTGCATGATGAACTCTTATGGGCTACCTCCCTTCTTGGCTAGACTAGAACTCATAAACCCAAAAGAATTTCATGGACAGAAGAATAGAGCTAGCTCTTACTTTTAGCCAGGCCTCGCCCCTGTGGTGTGATCATTGCGGCTCCCTCCATCCTCAGGGCACTCATCTGAGGCACTGATGTAAACAAATGAAGCTGAACGCATTAGTTCAGCCCTGGGACACTGTGCTTGCCCTCTGCATTCGGTTGTAAACCACTTGCAGACAGGAAGCCAGGTCTCAGAAAAGTCCAGCCACAGGGTGGGGCTCATGTGGGCTAGACATTAGCTCTTTCCCTTGCATGAGGCTGTACAGCAAATAATGTCCTGGTCCTGCCCCAGTTCAAAGTTTTCTCACACCCTCAGAAGTACAGAGGCCTTCTGAAAAGACAGGCAGCCTTAACCAGCCGAATTGACTGCTCGGGCAGTCCTGTGAAGGGTTTGGTCTGGCACAAAAACTTCTCCGAGGCAGGAGCGCTAGTCCGACAGGGTGAAGAATGTCTGCATAGTGGAGCCATTGTGAGAAGACCTTCGGGTGAGCCCTACTTGGGCTTCTTACTCATTGTATGGCTTTAGTTACACCCTTTAAGATCTCTGATACACCTTGGACATCTGTAAAAAGGATAATCCACCTTCCATGCTTACCCCAAGAAGGATCCAGAGGATAAGACATATCATGAACTATACAGATAACATGAGCGTGCTATTACAAGAATTCAAGTCCACTCAGGAGTAGCTGGAGACAGCCCCTGGAATTACTAATTTCCAAGTCTTGATCATGGTGTGTGAACACTGGAGCTACCACAGAAGGCTAAGACACAAGACATAGCCACCATTCCAAGCAACAAGTCAGCAGCGTGGCTCTAAGATGACCACAGCAGATTGGGGAGTGGGGTCTTGTTCTCTCCCAGGAAATGGGAACAATGACTAGTCAGTTCCAAGAAGGCACTGACCACAAACCAGAGAAAGAGTTCTCCCAGACCTAGCTTCAAGAATTAGTGAATTTACTGTGGTCTTTTATCAGAAGTATGAATAACTCAGAGTCACCAAAAAGCCCACGCAACACTGATTGAAGAGCCACAAAGCTGCCTCCCTGGGGCTGCCTGCATGAGCTGTAGGCAGCTCAGCTGGTCATTATTCTCTCCTTAGCAGCCCTTACAGCTTAAGAAAACTTAGGAATCTTGGTTTCGGGAATGTCTTGAGACTTGACAGTTTTCCTTATTTACCTAGACTTATAACTTTCGTTTATTTCCTGAGACGACATGGGCATCTTTTCTTCTCCCAGAGAAGGACGGTTTCAGTAGGGAAGAAATAACTTGCTGATGCCTGCCCTTGCAGACTTCCTGCCTTGGTGCCTCCTGCTAAGTAGATGCCTAGTACATATCTGTGGAATGATTAAAAGTGAGAGTACATCTTCAAGAGTTTCTTCTTTGTTCTGTGACATCCTTGTCATCCCCTGAGGCGGGGCAAAGTGCTGACCTTGCAGTCATCCCTGTCACTGCCTGGATGCCTGTACCACTGCTACCAGGGCAGCCCAGGGCCATCTCTGGGCCTAAAGGCTAATGTGTCTCTGTCAGACAGGCCATGGGACAACCCTGAAACTGCTTTAACACACAGCACTGCTCTGTGGTAGAAGTGTCTCCTGGGACTTATACCCCTGACTCCAGTTCATCAACCTGGATTTCCGTGTTTTCAGATTCCTCCCCTCCTCCAGATCAGATCAGCACAATGCTGCACAGTGAGATGTCAGGAAGGTGCCCTGACCATCCCGACCTCCTCACTAAATGTTAGGGATGCTAGTTTCCCATGTGTACCACTCTTCGTGTTTTATCTGACCACCCCGCCCTCCTCCCTACATGTTAGGGACGCTAGTTTCCCATGTGTACCATTCTCCATGTGATGTTAGGGATGCTAGTTTCCCATGTGTACCACTCTCCATGTGATGTTAGGGACAGGCTAGTTTCCCATGTGTACCACTCTCCGTGTTTCATCTGACCATCCCGACCTCCTCCTTAGATGTTAAGGATGCTAGTTTCCCATGTGTACCACTCTCCATGTGATGTTAGGGACGCTAGATTCCCATATGTACCACTCTCCATGTCTCATCTGGCCATCCTGACCTCCTCACTAGATGTTAGGGACGCTAGTTTCCCATATGTACCACTCTCCATGTCTCATCTGGCCATCCCGACCTCCTCACTAAATGTTATGGACGCTAGTTTCCCATTCTCCATGTTTCATCTGGCCAAGGAAAACACACTTGGCTGCTGATAACTCCCATCCTTGGCTTTATGCCTAAAATAAAATGTTTGGCTTCTGAAGCCCCACTCAAGTGTGCATCTCCCTGGAAATAGAAATGGTGAACTCTCTAATAGGGGTCATACCTGCTTTCATTTGCAGCTTGGAAATGTTGTTACATGCTACTCTCTTGTCCCAAGGCCAAAAGCCCCAGAAAGATGGCCTTCTGAGCTCGTTGCATGCTCTGCTAACTCTCCACAGCTCACTGCAGGCCCAGGTGTTGCACTTTGCAGGCAGAGTCGGAAGTTAATTGAAATAGCTGCCACAGGACACTGCATGGAAACCCTTTCTCCGCCACACTCCACTGCCTCTGTCTCCTTGTAGGAATTCTCTTCCAGTATGCAAAACAGAAGGAAAACATAAAGTCTCAGAGAACAGGGACTTTCTTTCGATGCGCATGGCAGTGTAGCTAATGGAGAAAGCGTACTTGGTTGGTGCGGTCAGCACTTTCCCTAACAGAGTTAGCCGTGTTTTTAAAAGTGTACTTTTCAATATAATCCTGCAGTACTTTACTGCAGTCCATACGAAGAAGTTCCTGAGTAGATGGCAAAGAATAATTCTTAAAATGTATGAATACCAAACGCAAGATAAAAACGTAATTGCAGTTTAGACTTCAGATTTATTTGAAAAGGAGATAATGATAGTAATTACCCAGTTTGAGTTTTGTGGAAGGCTAATTAGATCCCCAAAGCATTTCTATGCATAAGGAAAACCGTAAATACAAAAGACCATCTGGTCCTTATCAGCTTCCAGCACTAACACTGTCTGTAATTATTTTTTCTATATTGTTTCGATGTTGACATTTTATGGAGCAATACTTCCTACCCTGGTTAGAAGACAACCTACATTCCTGAAAACTGGGGGGTTACCCCATTTTTGTTAATAAAAAAGTTTTAGGACTCCTCAGGCAAAAGGGATGCTGTCTTTCAGTGAAATAGGTAAACAGGCCTCCCTGCTGCAGATTGTACTGGAAACATGCTGTTTACAAACTCCTCTGACTTATCTGACTTCTCATGTTCATAAATGAGTCTTCTGAATGTGCTGATGCATTGAATTTTTGTTTATTTTGTGTTTCATTTTCTTTTGCTTGTTTAGGTAAAAACTTGCAAGAATACATATTGCCTTCAGTAATCACGTTCAGGCAATTCGGGTATCACAGAAGCAGTGTTCTTGTTTACACATTCCTTTTCCTCCTTGCTCTCTCATATGGCAGGTTTTTCTAGGGCAGAAGGGTTTTCCTCATTCCTTTGACTTTATCTCCAACTCCTGTAGCATCGTCTGGCCCCTGGCAGGTATTCCATAGCTGTCTGGAGAAGGGAAGAGATAAATGAAGTCAAATGCATTGGTTTTAGCCTCTAGATACCCATGGCCGCTTTGCTGTCACAAGCCATTCCAGAACAGCAACTAACATTCTATTGGATCTAAAACTGGGGAGGAATAACTCTCTCTCTGTGTGGCACCCACATAAGCGAGTGATCCTTGGCTTCCTGGTGAGCAAGTCTAAGAGGTCCGCAGGGTCCCTTTCTCACACCCCGAAGCCAGGCTTGGCTGAACTATTAGAACACCGGCCTGGGGCTTATCCTTGTGGCTTAGTTTCTCTGCAACACAGAAGCTCGGGGTTCTAAGAGGTCAGGACAGTGCGTGGAGTTGTCTGAGAGGACTCACCTGGAGTTGACACTCGAGATTCTATTGGTCTAGCATGCACTGATGCATTCAAGTTTTTGTTTGTTTTGTGTTTGATTTTCTTCTGCTTCTTTAGGTAAAAACTTGCAAAAATACATAGTGCACTCAGTAGTCATGTTCAGACAAGGATGGTTCCGACTCAACAGAAAGGTAACTGGAACTCTCCTTACATGGAGAAGTAGGAAAAAACATTCAGGTACTTTCATGTGTCATGTTGTTTAAAAAGCAAACAGTATCCCTGCTGAGACACCCGAAAACAATATAGAATTAAACAAGAACAGCACATTCCAGAAACATAGCCACACAGGAGCATGAAAATGGATAAACCAACTCAGTGAATGAGGCAAACATGGAGATTAATTGACGTTGTGCAGAGGTCCAAGGAAGAGCTTTAAAAATGTGAAGATAATGGAAGAACATTCTCAAAGAAGGACTTTATGCTTAAACGTGGGTTTTAAATTTAAGCTTAAATATGGATAATGTATAGAATGTCGTGACTAGACACCGTAGGAAGCAACTAGCCAGATTTCCATTTCTATGTGTGTCACATAGACCATGTATATGTACATGTATGTGTGATGTGCACATGGGAACTATGCCAGGTGCCCCGCATAGGTCATATATATGCACATGTATGTGTGATGGATGTGCACATGGGAAATATGCCAGGTGCCCCGCATAGATCATGTATGTGTGATGCACAGATGGGGACTATGCCAGGTGTCCCGCTCTATTATTCGCCGTTCTATGCCCTTGAAACGAGGCTTCTCGCTGAATTTGGCACAGGCTGGCAGCCAGCAAGCCCCAGAGGTCCTCCAGTCTCTGTCCTTTGCACAGCATACGCTCTTATCTTCTCAGCCGTCTCCCAAACCCCTAGCTACAATCCCTGTGAAATGTCCACTGTGTCCCTCCTCTTGGAATCAATGTGAGCGTTATCTTTCAAATTCATGCCAGATGTAGTTGTATTATGCCTAATCTGCTGTCTTCTTTTTCACAAAAGCCAGGAAAACTCTTTTCTTTTTCCCCATTGGCTTCCGGGAAGCTCTACCCAAATTTCAGCCTCAAGTGTAATTACACACCTCTAATTTTATTTGCCTTTTGGAAACATCTCCTCTTCTCTGATAACAACACTTTAAGTCTTTCTGTTTTGCCTCATCCCTTGTGTGATCTCTTTGCTTTAATGTACCTCAAAAGCTTTATAAAATCAATTGGCAATCATGTGCTAAGCACTTAATGTGCTCCGCGTGAGATAAAAGATATATGGCTATGACAAAATAAAATAGACCCTTATCCAAAATGAACAAACAATTTAGCTGAGGGCGTATTTGCAGGAGCTTATTAAGGACAGCAACAAATCAGAGGATGGACAGCAAAATGAGGTCCCTGATAAAAAGAAGCAGAAGGAAGTGAGCTGTAGATGCGCAGCTGAGTGCCTCCCCAAAGCTCAGTCCCCACTGAAGAGCCCTGTGTCAAAACGACTCGGTGCTTCAAGCTCATACAGAATGTACTTGCTCAAGAAGGTAAATATTTCATGGATATTTTCTTCTAAATTGATCCTTCACACAGGAAATAGGACAGAGTCCTTCAAGTGTCTTACTCTAAAAGCATTGAGGTTCCAACAGGAACGGTAGCTTCTTGAGGACATCAGGGACGTACAGGGACATCTCGTGCTTCTAGGGAACATAAGAGTTCAGTTGAGGAGACACCACCAGCTTGTTGACAAGCTAAAAGGCTATCCGAGAAGCTGAGTTTCTCTTCGTGTCTCTGGGTCTTACCTCCTTTGTCCCTTTAAACAAAAAGCACAGGACATGGTAAATATTTACCTCATGCCATGCTTGATCTGAGATTTTGACAGCTCTGGCACAAAAAAAGCAAAACAAAACAACAAAACAAACAAACAAACAAAAAAAACCCAGGGCTTCGTAGTTAACACTGAATGTGTGGAGCAGAAAAATCATTAAATAAATAGTATGCTATCTGTCTTAGTTAACCATTCATTACTGTGATTGAATGTTCTGGCAAAAGCAACTTAGGGGAAAGAGTTTGTTGTGGCTCGTAGGTCAAGGTACAGTCTATCTTGGTGGGCAAATCAAGGTAAGGAAGCCTGGATCAGCTGGTCTCAGTATCCACAGCCAAGCAGAGATCAGGAAATGCCTGCATGCTGCTGCCCAGTTCTCTTGCTCGGCTTCATACAGACCCGGATCCCCTTGCCCAGACAATGGCTCTGCCCATCAGTTAATACAGACATTGCAGTGCTTCACAAATCTCCAGAAGCCCAGCCCAGAGGTGATTCCTGATCCTGTCACATTGGCAGTACTAACCATCACACCCCCTGTTCCTCTACCTATGTGTGAACACTATCCTAAAGTGTACCTCCTGTATACATATCCAGTAGATATGGGTTTTAGGGTCACTTTTAAACCCTTAGGGATGGTATTAAACTGGGAAAAATTCCCTGACCAAAGCAGCTTCAAAATGGGTTCGTTTTGGCTTCCAGTGTGAGGATCTAGTCTATCATGTCAGAGAAACAGTGGCAGCAGATGAGGCAGCTGGTCACATGACATCCACAGTCAGGAGACAGAAAGAGAGGAAGGCTGGGGCTCAGCTCACTGTCTTGTCAGTTAAGACTGAAACCCCACTCTATGAGATGGTGCCGCCCTCACATGGGGTGCATCTCCCCACCTCAAGTTACCCCACCTGGAAAGTCCCTAGAACACATGCTCAGAAGCTTGTCTTCTAGGTGATGCTAGATCCTGTCAAGTTGACAGTCCTCCCAGAATTGATAGTCTGCAGATGGCAGAAGTTAGAGGTAGACAGGAGATGTTTTCTCCTTGTTCTGAAGTTCTAGCCTGCCGACACAATGCTAGCAAAGGTGGCTTGGGTGCAACCATGAAGATGGCAAAGGACTTCCTGGGGTGCAAACAGCAGATGGAGAAAACAGGAAGGTGGTCCCTTGCAGAGTAGCTGAGAGCCAAATGTGGTGGTCCCGGCAGCGAGCGAGGTTATCCTGAGCTACATAGTAATTTCAAAGTCAACCTGCGGTGCAAGAGACCCCCACCTAAAAATAAATTACTAAATTTTTATCACAGACACCACCAAGGGGGCGTGGTCTTTAAGTCAAATTGCTCCCTCCTTCTGCTTCCAGGCAGCTGATAAACACCACGGATCCCGTATGAGGACATAGCTTTTCAATGAGGAGGGTCATTTTCACATCTCCAGTGACAGGGACGAGGACAGTCCTAATCAATGGGAATACAGAAGCCTGCTCCCATCAGGATGGGAGAGCGCTGCATGGATGTTGTGTGACAAAACCTTTCCTGGGGAGATGCGGCATACACCTCTGCTCACCCCAGATATGGAGCAACCAAAGAACAGATACCACCAAAGTCCACCTTGGTGAACCAATGATTTTCTTTGGAGTTACTATAGGTGAAGGGTTACTTACAGGGACAGAAATGACCCAAAGGCAGCTGTATCACCTAAGCCACTCCAGTGTGGGTGACAGCTCACACAGCTGGGAACCTGGAGCACACTGTACAGCCTGCAGGCAGCTGTACCTCCGTTGGTCTAAACCTCTTCCAGGCAACTCGGCTGCTTCTGACTTTTCCAGGCAGCTGGTCAGGGTTTAGAGTCTTCCGTGAGGTTTCTCTCGTCTGAGAGTCTGCTTTGTGCCTCAGCTCCCTTCTGTCTGAGGGATACTCTCAGCTATCATGGCTCATTCTGCCAGGAAGGAGTCTAGAGAATTTGATCGGTTTCAAGGACTTCCTGAATTCATTTTGAGTTGTTTACCTTTCTGTTTAATGAGTTTCCAGGCAGGATAGAGGGTTTTAATCTCAAAGAAAAGTGTTATACAACAAGGGCTAGCCTTTCCAAAGGATCAGCTGGGAAAAGTTTTGAAATCCAGGTCGTCTTTCTGCTCCATTCTGCTCCTAGGACCTGCCCACACACCTTCACCTTGATCTGCTTCCTGGGGCAGCTACACTTGAGATCTACACCAGCTACAAATATTATAAAAACTGCTCACTTACTTTTGACATGAAGGCACACATATACATTAGACCTAGGGATACTCCACAATCCTAGCCTCTCCTGACATCTGTGGAGTCCTCAGAAATGGTGCCAAGCATCTCAGAGTAACTTCCTGCAGACCTGCGGCGTTTCTCTTCTGCCTGTTTCCATCTGCTCCTCTGCAGTTCTCTACTGGGTCCCGATGACTCCGTCTGTCTTCATAATTCAGTTTCTTGTACCTTCCCAGTGAGGCATAAATGGTGATATTTGTCTTTCATGCACAGTGCGTGGGAAAGTGTCTGGGTTTATGATGAAGTAGGTCTCTCTCCGGGTTGTGATGAAGACTGATACTTTGCACTAATTATACAGAGTATAAGATTCCTGGGTCTATTGATTTCCATTAAAGTTGTGTGGAGTTATAAATTTCAGAATGGAAGTCCACAACTATAGCCACCCTAGGACAGAGAGCTTCACAAGAATGAGCCATTGGAGCTTGTCTTCGGGTCTTACGTCTTGCAGGATCACTTGCACTTCATCTGAAAATGTTCCCCAGCCGTCTTTGTGGTACTGGGCTGACTGTGTCAACACAGAGCCCCAGCAGTTTCTGGAAACAGGCGGTTTTCTCCCTTTGCCTGTGTTCTTCTTTCTTCTGACTGTGGTAGAGGGCTTGCTTCGCTGTCATGGTTTTCTGTCTCTGTCACCATGTTTCAGAGTCTCTCCAAAGTGGCGTGGGAGTCATTGCTCCCTTAACTGACCACTCTAGTACATACATGCACACGCACGGCTCTGTAAAGAGGGAAGTGGACACAGTGCCCTCCTAACGCCTTACGTCAAAGACGTAGACCACAGAGACCACCTATGAAATCATAAAGGAAACCTTTCTTTGTTATTTCTCTAGCACCATTTGCTGAGAGCTCACTCTGTAATTCCATGCCTTCCTTCTCTCTCTCAGGGTTTACGTCCATGGCAAATAGACCAAAACTAAACCTCCATCTAAAAGCATTACTTGGGGTATAGATCCACCGGTCTACAGCTCAGTGACAGAGCGTATGCTTAGCCTGTGCCACCACAGAAACACAAAAACCAAACGATATTACAGAGAAGAGCTGCATCAACAGCTCACCCATCCTGCCCCCCAGAACGAACGTAGCAGAGAAAGCATGCTCAGATGACTGAACTGTCACTTCTTGCTGTTGCAGTGAATGGAACCCTTGCTAATTGCCACTGAGAGAGTGGGGTCTTCTGTTCCTCCCGGGTATTGAAGAGGACACCCTGGCGGGTGGGGAAGGGTAAAACTACTTACAATGACATAACTCCCAGGAAAGCGGGGTCTTCACGGTGCAGCCTTTGTCCCGACAAATCTGAGCACCAGTTCTTTAATTTATAGTCTTTCAAATCTGAGCATCAATTCTTTAATTTATAACCTTTCAAATCTGAGCACCAATTCTTTAATTTATAGTCTCTCTGTATCCTTGCTTGTTTGCAGTCTGTATCGCACGGTGTCCTCATTAACATCCATCTATGTCTATTCTTTATTGGATACATATGGAAAATGGTTCATCACCAGGGACTTTCAGATCAGGCAGTCTGAGAAATGGACATGCTGGCTCACCAAAAGAACCCTGATCAGCTTGCCAAGTTTCTTGTGGTGTAAATATTCCCACCATAGCCAGTTTCAAGAAACCCAAGTAGAGTCACTGGTAAAGATGAGATGTAATAGCTCCTGTGGGCTTACACACAAAGACGTAGGCAAGGACTTACCCTTGGCAGCCCTAGCGAACATTTGCCTGAAGTTCTATTTGCCGACGTAGAAAAATTGCTTTGTTAGACATGGCTTTGCAAGGGGAATGTCTTCACCAGTCAAGAAAGGGAAAATTAGTCAACTAGGTGTTATAGACAAATTAATCTCAACATCTGTCCATCTCTTTCTCTGGAGCCATGATTAGTTCTGATAAAATTTGTTAAAGGAGTCGGCCTCCATTAAGGATTCAGTTCAAGTAGCCTGGTGCTGATGGCCCTGATCATTTCTGCAGGTCCATTATCCTACTTAACAAGTAATTATCATGTGTGTACAGTCTTTTCTTGTGAATATATTGTGCTAGATATTGGGAGGAGAAATACCTGAGCCTGGCTGCACATCACCCAGGCAGTTTATAGGAGAGAGACAGACACGCTGAACAAAGAGCACATAACTGGAAGACGGAGGGGAAAACTGTGTTGGTTCTGGAGGTTTCCTCTAAAGGAAACACCTGGTAGTCAATACACTCTACGTCAGGAGCTACAGTATATGAAGCGTGCTTTCTTGGCATGTGGGTTCTGCCAAGCGGGGAGTGGAAAAGAACCACTGTTCTCATCTGTCTGAAGCTGTGTGTGGCTTTGCGCTGCTGACTCAGAAGGGAACCCGTCTTTCAGGACGAATCGGACACATTTCTTTTTGCTTCAGAATCAAACCACACTTCCCTCCTCTGTTCTGTGTCACCCAGTCAAAGTGAAGGGGGCACGGTGTTGATGGGGGTGGGGCCGAACCTTCCACAGAAGGAATAGAGGGACCCCTGCACAAGCAATATATTCACAACAGTGTGATTTCTAAGTATTTAATTTCACTGTGCTTGATGGCCATAAAACTTACTGCTTTTAAGAATTTATTGAGACATTTTTGAAGAGATAAACTTACACAAAATCCCGAGCTCACATTTTCCAGTAAATCGATCCTGTGCTTCTTATACTTTACTAACATATTCTTTTCTGCTTGCCAAGAGGAAACTGTGTGTGTGTGTGTGTGTGTGTGTGTGTGTGTGACAGAGAGAGAGAGAGGAGCAGAGACAGAGTCCATATGTGCTTATGGGTATACACATATACGTTCTTCAGTGTCCAAGTAAAATTACTCCTCTCCATGAAGCCCATTTTAATCCCCAAACCAATTTGCTGAATCTTCTTTGCTATTCTAACGGAGTGTTGTATCTTCCTGGCCTCTCTTCTTCTGCTTCCGCTATTACAACCTGTGAATACACCTACTTTGCCAAATCCCAATCTAAATGGAAACATAAGAGCTTGGAGGCCAGCCATTGGCCATCCCTTCAGCCTACCATGAACCAAGATGACTCTGTGGTGTTTGCTACTACTCAGATCAGAAACAATAACAGGAATGTGCTCATCCCGGATCACTGTCACCACAGCAGCTGCTGTTTCTGGCAGTTAGAAAATCTTTATGGCAATGCGTCTACGTCTTTACTTCTGGGGCTTGTAGTTGTCCTTTTGGTTGTTAATTGGTTGTTATTCTTCCCAACTGTGAACCTAACACAACACATCTTCCCACTGCAATAAAAAGAACATAGTTCCCTTTAATTATTGAGTCAACTTTAAATATACTTACTTTTTCTGTTTTAAGTAATAATAATAATAGTAATTATTATTATCATTTTGCTGAAGATTGCATTCCAGACTTTAAGCTTTAAGGTAGACACTGTACCAGTAAACTAAATCCCCATCCCCTCTCAGATTTTATTTTTACTGGAACGATTGTTTATGCTGCTTCTAGAAAAAAATTGTAACATGTGTCACCTACTACTTCTCAATGTCCACCCACACATCCCAGGGAGCTATTAAAGTATTCCTTGATTTTCCATCTTTTGCTTTAAAATTTGACTACAAACAACTAAATCATCCCATTTTAAATCATTTTTTTTCTTTCTACCCTGGAGCATATTTTCAAATTAGTTTGCAGAACTTTTCTTAAAAACAGTTGCAGAAATGCATTTCCCTAATGGGCTCCAAGCATTACAGCTGTTGGAGGCGAGCGCTAAGAGGCTAGTTTGCTGGGTTTGCTTCTGACTCCCAGCCCACTTTCAACCTGGCTTTCTCCTTTCTCTCTTTCTGCTTCTTGAATCTTCAGCTAGTGTGAACATGGTTTTTAAATCAGAGAGACCTGAACTTGGAACATCTATGCCATGATGAGTCCTTGTGATGTTCCAACCTAGGCAGCTGGCTTCAGTATAGCAATCAGAAGGCTATTTTCAGATTAAGATTTAAAGAATCAAACTCTTGATTTCTGCATGCCTGCCCCTCACTCCTGATTAAACTTTCTCCTTCTTACTTTTTCCCCCATCTCCTCAAATGATGGTGCCTTCTACCTAACTGTCCAACTGCCTGTTACAACATTCCTCTCCCATGGGAGAGCCTACTGCTGTAGCCTTAACACAGCTGTTGCTACTCTGTTTCCTTCCTCTGTCCTTCCCCGTTTCAATTTTTTCTAATTTTATTTTGTTTTTAGCCAGTGCTTCTATCATCCAACTGTAATGGTTAATTTTGTTTTCCCCATTGATTGGATTAAGTAACGCCCAGGGGACCAGTGATAGAGTCTCTGGACAGATCAAGGGGGCTGTAATCTATTGATAGATTCAGAAGATGAGATATCTGAGATAGATTCAGAAGATGATGGCATTGAGAGGTGTTGAAAAGAGGGAGGTGAAGCCTTGTTGGAAGAAGCATCTCACTGGGTTGAGTATCCTTGGGGCCAAATATCAATGATCAATGTCCTGTGAGACCTTGTCAGCTGTCTTCTCCATGCATCATGCTGTATTGTCGGGTCTCTGTTTCCTGCTCTCAATGACTCCCCATTTATTCCCGTCCCAAGGAATGCACAGCCTCTTCCATCTACAGAGACCTCTCCTGTGAGCTTCTTATTGTTTAGGTCTCAGCTCAAATGGCATCTTTAGTAATGACTTCAAGCCTTTCTTACTAAGATATTCGTCTCAAACACACACACACACACACACACACACACACACACACACACACACAAGGTCCTTCTCTTGTTATAGCCTCTCCCTGGCATTTATCACTGTTTATAATGAATGAGAAAATGAGAGGATTTACTTCACTCTTCTCAGCCGAACACAGTCTCATTTAGATTAGAAACAGGATTTAAAAAAATGAATGAATCCTGGAGCTTAGTAGACAGACAGCTAATATTGGATAGAAAGGACTGACAGAATGGCTGCGGAAACACCGGTTCTGCTGTTGCATGCTGGGAGGATAGGGCTTACTTCTCATTTACCTCTGGAACTGGATGTCAGGACAGAGTATAATAATTATATAAAACTCTTAGTAAAACAAAGTAGACATCTGTCATCACGTGTTCATTTTTTTCTCATTGTCTTCTCTCATTTGCCTGCTTAAGAACCTTTGGGTTCAGCTCACATAAGGCCCGCTGTAGATTTTTCTATCCCCTCCAGGTCAGAATTACCCTCCCCAGACTTTCTTGCTGTGCTTGCCCTCAATCAGGCCCTTACTCTCTGCGTCTTATGGTAAACATTTATGATTTGCCCCTCAGTGTTCTAGGTAGAATGTATTTATTTACTTGGGGTTATTGTAAATGGATCGTCATTAATTTAATTCCCTCCCCTCTCTGTCTCTGGACCCGCCTTTGCATTCTTTGCATATACGCTCTGACTCTGATCTATATTCCAAGTTTTAGCATTCCTAATTTAAATATCAGGCATCTTAAATTCTCTGAGTGTCAGAGTGTTACTTGAAATGTGTCAGTTTCTGGAACCGTGTAAATTTCAAGTTTTGGGCTACGTGAGACTGTATGGATAAGGAATATATAATTATTTCACAATCTCCAAAAGTCACGAATCTGAAACACACCTAGTCTCAAGCACTTCAGATAACTAGAGGCTTCTTGGGGCTTCAGCTCTGTATCCTCTTCTTGCCCTGCGTGATACTATACAGTTGCTCCTCATTTCACAAATGTGCAGTGAATGAACGGGAAAAGCATCCTGTCTGGATCCTGAGCTACCTGATATCCTAGGCCCTCCACATCTGTTACTGCCTCTCACCCAGACACACGCACTCTCCCTGACGTGTTCGCAGAGGCCCATAGCCTCCGCATTGTGGGTTTTAGGAACCATTGCTGCTGGGCTGCCTAACCTGTCTTCGGCTCCACCAATTGGCTTTGGTCTGTAACAAATGTTGGCACTGGTAACACTAATTGCCAATTCATCTTGTGGGTAGAAATGAAATGCTGTGGAGTTCGGTGGTATGGCCAGGTTCTTTGAACTCTTCTTTAACCTGGCTCTGGAATCAATCTGGTTGCTGATTTCTGCTCTCTTCTAAAACTTCCCTTGGTGCTTCTCAGCAGCCCCGGGCTCAGATGTGGGTCCTCGCGGTCCTCCAGGCCCAGCAATCTCACAAGAGTGAACGCCTTCTTTTCTACTTCATCCTTTGCACCTACCTGTATTTGTTTCACTAACTCGGGCTCACTGCCTATAAACAGTTACCTTAAAGTCATGAGGTAACCAAACCGCCAGGCACTTACGTGAAATTTCCACAACAGTGGCAGAGAGCACCCTTAGTTCTGCTATTTTTGTTATTCCAGTAATGGATTCTCAAGTTTAAATCTACTTTCTAAGCCAGAGCAACTGTAATTTTGCTAATTGCTTTAAATGGTTTCCATATTAAAAATACTTAGCATTAATGGCATTCTTTGAACTCTAAAGAGTGAGTTACGTTCATTAATTAATCAATTAAGGCTATATCCCAGGGTGGAGGAATCTATCAGCTCAGATATTTTCGAGGTGGAGAAACCACAGTGAATCATACATGATTCTTGAAGTTCAATTCTTTAGCATATATTTTTCAGCCCCTCATTTCTTTTAAATGAAATAAACTGTCTTTTCAATAAGTACCTGGATTAAAGATTGAAGTAGGAGGGGGATGGTACAAGAGAGAGAGGGCTTGTGTGATAGTTCGTCTGTGTTCTGACAAATAAAGCTTGCCTGGAGATCAGAGGGTGGAGCTTGCCACTAGTTAACCATAGAAGTTGGACAGTGGTGACATGGGCCTTTAATTCCAGCACTCATGGCTCAGGCCTTTAATCCCAGCACTCATGGCTCAGGCCTTTAATCCCAGCACTCATGGCTCAGGCCTTTAATTCCAGCACTCAGGAAGTGGAGACAGAAAGTGAAGAGATGGGGTGTAGACAGGATCTCAGCCTTTTGGATGCAGAACGAGACAGACAGAAAGCAACCGGCGGCTGCTCCTGGTACTCTGAGCTTCCAGGTGTTACTCCAATACCTGACTCCTGGCTTTATTGATTAAGATGAACTAGATTTATGCTTCAAGAGAGAAAGAGAGAGGAGAGGGAGAAGAGTGGTATGTGTTGGGGCAGTTTAGTTGTGTCACGAAAGATAGAAACTTAATGAACAGCTAGCATCAGGAGCGAAATAGAAGAGACTGCACTCCTGTAGTCGGCTGAATGAAAACTCTGATTGAACAATAGTCTATCTCATTGCTAAGGTTCTTTCCCATCTTGTGCCCATAGTGTGGCTGTTTTCCATTGACACGGCAAAGACTCCTCCAGTCCCTGGGGTTGGGTAGGTCTGAACGGCTGCTACACTGAATGCTTGGCCTGCTTCCGGCACACTTCCTGCAGGGCATCCGGTCATCTTCCCAGCACACTACAGCTAGCAGAATTTGCTGAGTAAACCCTTCATGTTTCCCGGGTGACACTTTTCTGGCAGAGGTTCAGTTGACAGGGTTTAAGGATCCATTGTGCCATGCACAAAGAAAGGAAGGGTGTGGCCTGACCGAGTATGCAGGCTGTGAAGTACAGGAGTCCAAATGGACCCCTCTATTGGGCGATGAAAGGAAAGGCCCTGCTGTTTACAGACGGCAGTGGGAAGCTGAGTGTGTTGTAGAATTCCTACGTCTTCTCCCAAATGCATACAACTTTTGCCATTCAAACAAATAGCCATATTTATCAATTTTCAGAGGACATAAAGATTAAAGGGGATAGAAATACTTTGAAATATTATATCAAGATTCAGAAATAACCCGAGTGGCAGCAGTAAGTTGATGATAAAATTGCAGAAGACAGACTCAAATTTAGCTTGAAGAACCAGCCTCCATTAGACCTAATAAATCCATTGTAGATCACATGATATTTTCAGTATCACATGGTATTTTCAGTTGTCAGATAATGTCTGAATTTGAAATTCAAGTCTACATTTGTAGACCAGTGCTGTCCAGCAGAAGTGCTGAAGGGCACACGTGTGGTTTTCACATTTTCACTGTCACATTAAGGAGCCAAAATCAATCCTAATGTTTTTAGCACAATATAAAAGATATTACAATTGTAATAGTCAATAAATATAATATATTAATAATGCATTGCATTTCTTCAAATTATTTTTTAAAATTTATTGTACAGTTGTACTAACAACAGATTTTTAAGTTGAACACTAAGTTTTCATCAGAAATAATTCATTTGTATTTAAATTTCATAAAATGCATAGTTGAAAAATCAAATTAACAAATCCAAATTGTTAGATGTTTCTGAAAATTAAGTTAAAGATCAGTTTTAAAATTTAAGTTTGAGCTGTTTAAAAGTGAGTTAACTAAAAAGTCAGCTTCTCTGGTATACTGCCCCTAGTCTGCATCTTCCCCAGATACTTGCACACACTGGGTACCGTGCTGATGGCCCAGGTCTCCACACACAGACATGGTGGAGTCCCCAGGAAGCAGGGTCTTACAGAGAAACAGTGGGCAGAGAAGGAAGAATGCACATAGAGAGGATGGAGAGTGTTGTTTTGGTAACTTCCTACAAGTCCAATTTTTCAAAACCAGTGCCTAAGCACTTTTCTGTTCTTGTCTTGATGCCTTTCCATTTCAAAAGAAAAAAACAAAAACAAACAAACAAACAAAAAACAAAAGCAGAATGCCTGGAAGTTTAGTTTTTTGGTCTTTTGATTAGTTGCTGTATCTACTTCTTTCTTAAGTTCTTCTCACAAAGTGGCCATGCTCATTCAAGTCCTCAAGGACCCATTCCCTTTTCTGAATATAGTAACAGCTGGCTCATCATGCTTCAACAGCTAGGCATAAGCCTTGTTAAATGAACTGTAAGTGCCCTGTGGGCAGAGAGTCTAAAGGCAGTTACAGCGCCTTGACCACTGTCCCTGTCATCACCATGACCACCATCCCTACTATCATCATCACCGCTTCTCCCGCCATCATTGCCACCACTACCCCTCATTCCTCTAGCACCCTTCACTTCATTGTGCCCTCGATATCCCACTTTAGGCCACTGTTTGGGGATCAGGAAATTCTTATGGTAGATTATTGTACTATTCGCCAATCTATGCAGATGGTGGGAAGAGAAAGGAAAATGCATTTTCACGAGGTCTCCACAGTTTGGCCTGTTCTTCATTCTGTTCTAACAGTTGAAAGCACAACTCTAAGACTGACAAAGGTTGACTAGCTTGCCCTGGATCACACAGCAGAGCTCAGGTATGAATCCACAGGAAGAGAAGCCTCTTTGAGAACAGGGCTCAAGGGCTGCAACCGTGCTGCAAACCCTCACTGTAATTGTGATGGATGCTAAGCTCAGTCAGAACATGATGTTTGCATTGGCCCAGAGAGCACATGGGAAACCTCCTTCCTGCCTGCAAATTACAAATTCATAAAACTCTACTTTCTCCTTCTCTTCTGAGAATGCTCACTTGTGTTACCCTGTGACTTTTCCTGCTCTTCCTCAGAGTTATCTTCATTTTATAGACGGCAGAACAGGAAGTTTCTTTCAGACAGAAAAAAAATAGGTGCTGGAATCAGAGAACTTGTTTCCTGGGAAGAAATATCATGAGAGAGCCAATGCCCAGGCTTGGACCACTCCTGTGAATCCTGGGATGCAGCAGGAAGGACATGGGAGGCTGGTGGTAGAAGATGATCAAGTTTTTACCACGTGAGAGAAGAGTGCTGGTTGCTGGGATAAAGACTCGGTGCAGGGATCTGTCATCAGGGAGATGTGAGGACCAGCTACAGAGAGCAGCCAAGGAAACTCAACCTGGATCTGTGTACGTGTGCACACAAGCTGGGAACACACCGCTGTTGTGTAGTCCCTCTTGAAAAGAGGTTAGAAAGGCACCAAGGTAAAAAAAAAATGGTTAAACTTCAGCTAAGGTTTAGAGCTCGTTCTTGGAATTTTCCCCTTAGCCGTGTGTACTGAATATGGCTGTATATTCCAGGGCTCACAGGAAATACCTGAAAATGGAAATAAGGAAGAATTGGTTTCTCCATTACGCACTTACCTTAGCATCATTTTTTCCCTCTTGATCTAATGAACCATGGGTAGTTTTGCATAGGAGAAGCACAACAGGAACCCATTTGGTGGACTGTTTTAATAACTAACCTAAAGGAAAATTACTGAATTAAAACACATGTACACTTTTTCCAGGACAGGGGGAATAAAGACAGGGAGTTTATAGAGGTATATTAAGAGCAAGAAAAAAAAATGTGTTTCAAAACCGACACTTGAGTGTTCAAGTTGGATGAAGATGCTCAGAGTATGTCAGGCTCTTTTACAATACTTACAAATGCCAGGGGTTGGCATATGTGTGCAGGTCTGCAAAGACTGCTGCATGAGAGATAAACAATCCAGAAAAGAGGTCTGCCTATAAAAATGTCCAAATGCAACAACCAGTCCCACAATGCATAACAACCACGCCCAATCCAGACTGCTCTTCCTAATGAAATCTTGCTATTACATATGATGGAGTGGTACCGCATAGTGGTGCCTTTATTATTGTTAGTTATTGTAAATACTGTAAGAACTCATGAGGTCCTAATAGAACAATTCTCTGGGTCTCTCATCCTATGGTTTCAATTGTGTCTTAAAATGTGGATGTATCTGTTCCTTACACTAAGAATCAGGGCTTGGAGAGAAAGGAAACTCAGTTTTCCATCATTGACCCTATGAGCTGAAAGACTTTTATTGTATACAGCTGTCAATCAAAATCTCCTAAAGAGACAGAACATAAACTATTTCTCATCACAGATTATGTCTTAAGCAGCAACAGCTGTCTTCACAGTGGGGGGATTTCAATATTTGACCTTAATGGATCTAAAAGTTAAGTCAACAGAATTAGAAAAAATGATCTTTAAAAAATATTATCCTAAGGGAACTGAGGATGTAGCTCAGTTTGTCGCAAGCTTACCTAAGATGGGTGTGATCCCCAGCACCATAAAAACCAGGTGTGCTGATACACACCTTTAACACCTATAATCCCATCACTTGGGAGGTAAAGGAAAGAGGTCATCTTTGGTCACATAGTGTCTTCAAGGCTATTCCGGATCCAAAAATATTATCTCTCTCTCTTGCACGTGCTCTTTTCTCTCTCGCTCTCTCTCTCTCTCTCTCTCTCTCTCTCGCTCTCGCTCTCGCTCTTGCTCTTGCTCTGTGTGTGTGTGTGCGCGCGCGCGCACACGCGTGTGTGTGTTTGGTGTGTTTTAATCATTCTTTATTTAAATTCTTTGATTCCTTGTCATAAAGCACAAACAGTTACAGAGTTGAGCACCAGAAGGCCGGTACATGGTGGTGTAAATACTTTACAACACAGAAGGAGACTGTAGTTGAGATCTGGAACAGGAGTAATCTAGGGTAAGGAGGGACCTTCCTAGAGAGAGAGCTCTGCAGTAAGCAGTTCAGATGCTATTTGTCCATTTTCAAGCCCAACACACTATTTGAGAAATGTTCACAGAAAGATTTGATAAATGTAATTACATGGTGGGGACAAAAAGATATGTGTTCCTCTGAACCATGGGTGCAGCATTGCTCTGAGGTTCTGAGAGAAGACGGTCTTTCCAGATGTAGTGAAGCCTTATGTGAATTCAGTCCCAAGATCCATGTCCTTCCTCTGAGGACCACCCCCACATGCATCGGATTTGTTGACATGGCTGCACACATGGGATGGAAGGCATAATGGATGGACATTAATGTGTGTGACAGTCGGTGTTTCTCTGTCCCTGGTTTTTCTGCAAAGCACGTTGACACATGTCTTCCTAAATTAATATACTTTCTCATCCCCACTGATCTGTTCAGAAGCATCAATACACTTGGATGTGGGGGAGAACCCATTTGTCCCATTTTTAAATTAGAATTTAAAAAGCACCTGTTTCAGAAGGATCTGGAAAGAGGAGAAAGGCCTTTTATAAATTACCAATAAATCAGCATATAACATTTTCCTAAAATAAACTCCAGCTAACTCCAGCTATTTATACAATCCAGGTGGAGACCGTGAGAAAGGAATTGTAGGACAGGAAGATACAAAGGATCTTTGTTTTTGAAAGCAGATGTAAGATGCATGCCATACATATCTGCCAGTGTGGTGACCATTACACAGAAAAGTGACTCTTGTGAAATTCCAGCACATGATTCATGGTTTTTCCCTTCCTCTCTGTTTATATCCCCACTGTTGTACTTGGAATTACTCAAGCGATATTAGCCTGCCAGGCCAGGACACACACATCACACCCATTCGTACTGACCCCCCTCAAGCTAGTGCGGTGCTCAGCAGAATGAGAGCATCTTAATAAGAGGCACTGTCAGGAGCGTGAACTTAGTGTCATTCTCCTGAGTACAGCAGAAACAAGGGGCACATTTGGAGGTGGGGAGCATCTCCCCAGTTGTTTCTGTATTCCTAATTTTGGGGAGTGGAAAAATTTACAAAATGTTGCCCTGACCTCTGAAGGCCATTCCTTCTTGACTGTAACTGGAGCTATGTTATTCTCTTGGACAGTATTGAACTATTGACAGCTGAGGTCACATGCTCTCCTGTAAGATGTCATGTTGTTTTTGATGAGTTCATAAACTTGGAAACGTCACAATGAAACTGTTACGGTAATGTGCTTGCCTCAGCGTGCTCTGCCACAGCCATCCGGAAGCTCTGGGCTGGGCAGGAAGGGTCCTGACAAGAAGACACATGACAAGCACCGGGAACAGGGCGCTCTAATCTCCGTAGTTTGTCAGTCCGCTAAGTCGTTTGTCATGTTGCATCACATCATCTCAAGCCTCCCATCCCCGCCGGGACCCGGCTCATCAGCCCTAAAGCTTTCAGCTGTGAATGTGATAGGAAGGCCCTGCACCTCCACGAGTGGAGTGCGCTGTGTGTGCTGAGCCCAGGAGTCACTTCTCAGTACCTCTTTATTCATCCTGTGGGCATGCTTCCAATAAATTCCTGCTCCAGAGCAGGAAGCTGGCTCATTAGGCCTGTGCGAAGGCAGGCTGGAGGAGGAAGGATTAGCTCACCAAAGCCATGAACCCACCGACGACTAGAGGGACAACAGAGCACGTGCCATTGAGCCAGCCAGAGACACTTTAAGGCTGTACTGATATTTGGGGTGGAAACTGATGCAAAATTCAGATTTCAATCTGTGAAATAAATGTGGAAAGAGAAAATATAAAGCTGAAAAAATAAAAATAAATTTCAAGGGGACATACTTGGGGTACACTGAGTAAATAATTTTCTTGAACATCCAGCTTGAAGGAGATAAGGGAAAAAAGGGCTTAGAAATAGGTCATAATAAGCTTTAAGAGTGAGGAACTGGAGTGATGGCTCAGTGGTTAAAGAGCACTGACTGCTCCTCCAGAGGACCCGAGTTCAATTCCCAGCATCCACATGGTGGCTCACAACTGTCTGTAGCTCCAGGACCTGACATTCTCACACAGACATACACGCAGGCAAAACACCAAGGCAAATTTAAACAACAACAACAACAAAAGGAATGAGGAGAAGAAGTTTGCACTAATTCTTTATAGAGAGAAGACCCTGCTACAGATTAGTACATAGGAAGTGACATGCGGAAACAGTTTAAGAGAAACCAGAAAGTGACAGAATCCAAAGTAATAATAGAAAGTAATATAATCAGAATCACAGGAGAGAATAGGAAGTAACAGAGTAATGGCTTAGTAAGAACAGGAAGTGACGTAGAGTCACAGGCAAGAACAGGAAATTGCATAGAGTCACAGGAGTGAACAGGAAGTGATGTAATGTGATCTAAAAGTGGGAATTTCAAGCTCCCGAGGGTCTCTGCTATCTGCTGGCTCTCCTATGCTCAAGACCAGTCATAACCGCAGCTGGATTTTGCACTTTGCATGTACAATGTACACCCATGCTCCCAAAGTGCTGCCACCTAAACTTACTCTTCCCTTTGAGAAACAGAACGTCAACCTACTCAACTGTTCATCTAAAAAACTAAATATAGAAAGTAAAACATAAATCCCCACCTCCCACGTCAAACCGGTCATAACTTGCCTCCCACCTTGTGAGCCTGCTTAGTTCCCGACGAACTTACCCACTGCCATCCCTTTAACCTAAAGCAGATCCACGCCAGCAAACCCAGCTAATTGTTCTCTTCTCATTCCAGCTTTCATGTAACTGCTCATCATGGTTGGAAAATAAAGTTAAGTCATGTATGTAACTTGGTGCTTCTAAGATAAGCCTTCCTTGCCCGTGATGAAAACCCATTCCTTTGAATGTCACGGGTCTTTTTCTTTTAATGCCCCGCTCACAATATTCTTCCATTACATATACATGTCTGGGCTTCTGTTTTCCAACTGTGCATTCTTATTCTCACTTCACACTTTCCCACTAAAACGTGTAGTCAGCATAACATGTCCTTCTCCTGCCTGGCTAGCTCCTACCCATCATTTAGGACCCAAGACGCGTCTTTCTTTTGTAGACAACAATGACCTCACATTCTATGCTCTATGCAAAAAACATAGCGTGATGTTGAATTTGTTGGATTTTAACATGACACTTTAGCAAATGGCCTTCCATACCAGGCTGTGGTCTGCTTAAAGATAGTGACAATCTGACTGATCTTGTTCTTCCGTGACGGTGTATGAAGAGACAACTCACTTTCTGTAGATCAAGGGGAGGGCAGCCATGATAATGGAACCTTGGTGTGAGGATAACTATAAGTGTGCCATTTCTTCACTGGGATCTCAGATCACCATGATGTTTATTTTGTATTCTTCTAAGAAATCAGTTAATAATGACAAAACACCTAGGGCAATGTCTGTGCATGGCCAATGCTGTCCCTGTCCACGCAGCACAGTTTAAATGAGCACTTACATTCTTTTAAAGAATAGTGTTTACCAGTGTAGCTTAGGTATAACGACATGAAATATGCAATGAATTTGTTATATTCATTTGAGAATTTTCACCCCTGAATTTTAAACACTGTATTAACTTATGATACCTTAGGGAAACGTTGTCCCTATATAATAAATTCAAATATGAGTTTATTCATGTGACTTCTTTGCAGATGGATGCCTTCTGTTTGGTAGTTCTTCCCCATCCCCCTCTTACCTCCTCTACTCCCAAAAAGGACAGGAGGGTCATTTGTTTTGTATTTCATTTTATTAGATTTCTCACAAAGGCAATCATTTGGTTGTGGGTTTGTTCTGAAAGTTTTCCTCTAAAACTCCTCAGTGAGGATTCACACTGGTCTCATTTGCCACTGTGTTGGGTGCGACATGGATCCATGCTCAGCTCCTGTGTCTGGTACACAGCTCTGGTGAGGGCTTGTTAGGTCATTTTCATCCAGCTATATCATTTAGCCTAAGTTATTTCCATATTGAGAGACTGGAAAGTTTCGAAGGACCTCTGTTTGCATCCGAGACACGTGGCATTTCCTCAGACCTGCCTGCCCATGCACACTGTCCTCTCTGGACTCAGCAGCCTCACATCTTCTGACCTCACGTTGTCTTCAGGATCCACTTCTCAGGGAGGAAAGGCTGAGCAAATGCCTCTCTCAATACGATGTTGAGCACAAAAGAATGAGTCCAGTGAAAACTAGAGACTTTTGAACATTAGCAGGTACCAACTGTGGCTATCTCATCTGTTCTGATACCAAGGATTCTCTTTCTAATTCATAAGAATGGAAAGGAGAAATGAAAAAGAAAGTTCTCAAAAGGAAAGAAAAGTAATGACAATATGGGATTCTTTCTCAACCTATATTTTTTTTTCCACAAAATGTTCCTCCCCAGGGCCTAAAACTTCTTGAAATTCACTTGTCAAGAGTAAGATGCTTCTTCCATTCCTAGTTACCAAACCCCCAAGGACTAATGCTGATAGCTGTGGTCAGGCCAATGGGAAGTCCTTCCGCCTTGGTTTACGGTCAGCTCTACCTGCCAGGAGAAAAATAGTCGACCCACGTACCCTCTGGTCTGACTTGGTTGGGACACCACATTCCGTTCTCCACCAGGATCTCTTGAGCCTGTTTTCACTCCTGTGTATTAAGAATGGTGACCGGGGGCTGGAGAGATGGCTCAGAGGTTAAGAGCACCGACTGCTCTTCCAGAGGTCCTGAGTTCAATTCCCAGTAATCACATGGTGGCTCATAGCCATCTGTAATGAGATCTGGTGCCCTCTTCTGGCATACAAGCATACATGGAAGGAATGTTGTATACTTAATAAATAAATAAAATCTTTAAAAAAAAAAAAAAAGAATGGTGACCGTTGTATGATGGTGATGGAGACATTGCCAGATCCCTTAATTCGGTCTTTCCTTTGACTTAGAAGTTATGCTCATTTTGAGCTTTTGTTGCCTCCTCCCAGTTGGGCACTGTGTTCAAATCTTCTGTCTCATTTGATGCAAATTTTACATTACCTATTGCCAAGACGTGTCAATACACAGCTCATCGGGAACGGAAACGTCTGTGAACAAGAAAGGAGTCACTGTAAGGAAAGCAGCTGTTAGAAGGCATCGTTTGTGAAGCTATTTGAGAAGGGGCAGATGACATCAGGTAGCTTAGCATAACCTGGTTTTCTAATCCAAAGTCAACGCCCCAGTGAAAGGACTGTTACAATATATTCCAAAGGGGACATTTCCAGGTGGCAATCCTAATAAAGCTCAACTCGCAGAGGCCCCGCTTTTGGGAAGGGAGGTAGGCGACCCAGAAGAAAAGGGTGGTGAGCCACAAACAACCTTTGCTGCTCACTGCAGCAGAAACAAGAAGAAAGGCAGAGATCATGAAAACAAGGACACCCAAATGTGGCTTTGATCCTATCTCTTCGCAGTGCATTGGTGGAATCAGTCACATGACCACAACCAGTCAGTGCAAAGGAGACTGGGAAATGGAGTCCAGCTGTGTGCCCAGGGAAAGTGATAATTTGTTAAGCTGAACAGGTTACTCACATGGCAGCAGAAGACTTGGACCAGGAAAGCTGAGCTGTGGACCTCACTGCACTCATGTGGAAGATGGAGAAGGTTACGACTACTTTCCCACTCCTAACTTCTGTCTGTGATACCAATTTGGCAATTGCTACGTCTTACACTACAACTAACTCTCAGAAGAATTTCACAACACATAAAGAACCTTTCAGAACTAGATAGATAGGTGGTACACCACTGTGAACCATGTTCACAGACCTGGGGAGATAGAAAAAGGTGGACCCTGGGCCTCTCTAACTAACCAGCCTAGCTTATGTGGCAAGTTCCAGGGCACAACCAGTGAGAAACCCAACTAAAAAAGAAAACCGAAAAGTCCGAGAAATGAGACCAGAGGCTGTTCTTTGGTCTCCATGCACACATGCATGCACCAACACACATGCATACTTGCATTCACAGAGACACAGCCCCTTTACTGTCCTCATGGTGTAGTGTGAGCTTGCTTTTTTTCCCCTTAGTCTCCTTTTCTATTTCCTACTGAACCCCAGCAAGCTTGTTAACAGATGCAACATAAATGAAACAGCCAAGGAGAACTACTGCACCACTACCCCATGCCCTCCAAGGGAATTCAGAACCTGAGCCAAACAGCTCCTGGGCCAGGCATGCGCAATGAACCTCGGGTGCTGAAGTGGGGAGACATTTGGGACTACAGTGAAGGGCCATGAGGAGGAGCCAGTGCTGATGAACCACCTGAAAAATATTTGCTCTGGCTGGGGGGCACTGATGTCATCCTTAGCAAGAGGTAGCAGCCTTTCTCTTTCTGCACCCCTTCCAGAAGTCCCAGTGCTCTGGAATAACTGGAAAGTAGCAAACATACTGGGGTTAACTGCCACTTTCACTTATTCTGCTGCTGGAGCTTTTCCCACAGAAATGTCATTGGCTTGAGGTGCGCTCTCTCTCTCTCTCTCTCTCTCTCTCTCTCTCTCTCTTTCTCTCCTATTTTGCTGTGCAAATGTCAGACTCACATATAAGAGTGGGTTGCAGGCAACTTTTGCCACAGAAGCCTTTTTATTAGCCACATGATAATGCGTGAACTTTTCCTTTGCAAAGAGAGGTGGACCCATCTCAGGGAAGAGTAGAGGGCAGGGACCTAACCCTTGTTTCCCTTTAGGAAATACCAGATGAGGCAGCACCATGTCTGCACGGCCTGAGGTATTCAGGCTGTGCTTTTCAATCTCGTCTGCTCTTGGAGCAAGTGTCTTCCTAGCTGAGTGGCGGCGGGACAACAAAGTTATCGGAGCTTGTGGGGTTCTTACAGGATGTTGTAAGGGATTCCTTCCGGTTTGTCAATTCAATTCAGCAAACGGCCATGGCTCTCTATTACAGGGTATTAGATACTTTCCTTGTTGCTGTGTTTAACGAGGCAATGTGAAGCACCTTACAGTTGTCCTGGCTCACAGTTCAAAGGAGTACCAACTCTCACGGCGAGGAATTAGAGAACCAGCGCCTTACCCCGCATCCCAGTCAAGAAACAGCAACATGAATGACAGTGTTGAGCTCATTTTCTCTTTCCCATCCAGCCTTAACCCCCAAACCCCAGGAGAGTATCCTCACTCACATTGAGAGCAGGTCTTCTTACCTAGATTAGTATAATCTCTCAACTTCCCAACAGGCGTGCTGAGAGGCTTCTCCAAGATGATTCTAGACCCTGTAAAGCCAGCAATCAATATTGACCATCAACCAGGAAGGAATCTTTTTCAAAAGCGTGGGTCCTCAGCGCCCCTGTGTTCTCTATGCATAAGGTAGAAGGCATAAGAACAAACCAGATCCTCACCACAGGACACTGAGAGAGTCAGGAAGCGCCTGGACAGGTCTGTCCTTCTAGGGATCCTGCTAATTGTCAGACACATTGGTCCCAGGCTGAAGGGATCCTTCTTGTAGAGACAGATTGCTGGAAATAATGTGGGTTTCATACTCACCCGATGGAGGTTTGAGCCTGAGCTCTACTGCCTACAAGCTGTGTGATTTAACCTTCTTAAGCCTTCTCTGCCATGTGTAAAACAAAGGAAGTGGAGCGACCTCTAGGGTCACTGGGAGTTTCTTTGAGCAATCACTACGTGGAGCACCTAGGCACACACAGCTGGAGTAAACTCACACAAGGTTTTGTGTTCAAAAGGTACAAAAAGTCTCCCAATAAACAGAGCAGCACTTATCCTAGAGACTAGGATAAAATGCGGCTCTCGTGCACCAAACAAGACATTTAGACATCAGCACTCAAGATTGCCTAGAGTAAAACATGGCTGGTTTCAATGGCTTCTCTGAAACACACCTAGCTTTTTACAGGGTTGTCAGCCATGATTTAGCTAGAACATTCTCCACTTATTTATGCTTTCTCCCTGCTCCATACACTGTGAGAAAACGCCCAAGTCAACTCTTCCCATCTTGGACCGTTCAGAACTCAGGTTTGGTTTTAGATAGACCAACTGTGCTCGGGAGCTTTCTGACTCCCAGATTTCACTGATCCCTTCTGATACCCAGCCTATAGAGCAGGCAGCAGGCTCTGGCCCTGCACAGCTACTGACCACTGGATAAAATAATCCATGCCCTCCACAGTCACATAGCCATGTCCTCAGCATACAGTCCCCCTCCTTGGTTACCCAGGCAAACCTGTGCTACTTGTATCCATGATTTTCTTTCCTTTTTTTCTCTTTTTGGTTTTTCGAGACAGGGTTTCTCTGCAGCCTTGGAGCCTGTCCCAGAACTAGCTCTTGTAGACCAGGCTGGCCTTAAACTCACAGAGATCCATTTGCCTCTGCTTCCCGAGAGCTGGAATTAAAGGCGTGTGCCACCACTGCCCAGCCATGATTTTAATACACGGATTCTGGCCATTCTCATGTTAAGCTTCCAACTTGCCAGTCATCTCACTCTCTGTGCCTCACCACCTTTGCCATGGCTCACATGAGAAAAACAGCCTGATTCCCACTGTGGATTAGGACAAAATAGGCTGACAGTTGTATTGTGAGTTGAAACAGGTTACGTTGTTGGAAGAATATGCTTTTGAGGAAGGTAACCATAACTTCCAATGCCATGCCAAACACTTTCTAATTGCAGGTCATTGTAAGAAACCTTTAATGTTGAAATCCCTGTACTTGATTCGTAATAAGTCTTCTCCACATGAAGCTCTAAATGTGAGTATATGTGTGTGTGAAATGATTTTACTCAGTCTATTAGTTCTGTAAATAACTAATACTGTTATGAGCTGGGGTGATCGCTCATCTGGTAAAGTGCAGGCCACTCAAGCATGAGAACTGAGTTCGATTCCCAGAATCCCTATAAAAATGCTGGGCATGCTGGCATGTGCTTATAATCCCAGCTCTAGGAAGGTGGAAGCTAATGAATTCCAGAGGCTTGCCACAGCCTAGCCTACTCTAGGGAATGACAGCCAGGGTTGACCTCTGCATTCTGTGGGCATGCACACCTGCAGACACATTTATACACACCAAAGACATTAACAGTGCTTAGCAAAAGACATAGTACTGATGGCAGTAGGAAAATAGATCGGGTCCAAAACCCAATTCTACCACCACAGAAGAGAATTCCCCGTTTCCTATCTGTGACATATAAGTCAGAGCAGAGACCCAACCATTCTCATGAGGAGGCTGCCTTAGCTCTGAGACCCTACAAAAACCCTTGCTTTCCTCCATGCTCTTTGTTACCCGGTTAGTGCTCGCTGAGAGTGTCTTTTCCTACTGCCTGATAGCTTAGCTTCCCTTTTGCCAGCATGCATTTGAGGCAAAGGCACGCTGTCATCTATTTCAAAGGCGTATTTTTTTATGACAAGGACATTTCATTCCTTTTCTGTTGAAATAACTGCTTTCCATTCTGGAAGATTCCTTAAAATAAGCCTTGCAATTCACAAGTTTCTGGTAACTCCAAGCCCATCAGCACCAAAACCAGGGACTCTCCCTGTCCTATTCAATCAAATAACCATGGGGATGTTCCCAGGAAGGAATCATAACCATGTTCTCTGCTTCTTTCTTTATTAACAAAATGGTACAGATAGCGCCCTGTTAGCAGATACTCAGATTACCTCAGGGAGGAAGCCCTTTATTAATGAGCTGCACTGCCTTGTTTGGGGAGATGAGTTGTGTTGACATATCAGGTTTCTTTGGAGCCAGCTCGTAGACCGCCTGGGAATTGGGGCCAGACTATATTTCATGACACAAGTTTCCTGAATTTAACTGTGGCAAAGCAGGAGCTGGATTATTTACACTGTGATAACATCTGCAGAGGAGACGGATTGTGTTTCAAAAGAGAAAGAACATTTTATAAATGGGTCACACCTGCATCAGGAAAATGAGACAGGTTAGGGTGGACACACTGTCTGGACACAAAAACACTCAGTGTCTAGCCAGAGCTTACGCAGAAGATGGGGAGAAGGTGCAGGAGGCCACTGAGCCCCATGCTGATAATCAGTCATGTCACTCCTTCCTTCAAAGACCTTTAAGTAGCTTTCCATGACCATAAAAATAAATGTAGAACAAGAGCAGATGTTATCACAGTTCAAAGACTGGACAGGGCCTCCTGCCTCAGAGTCCAGGGGCACCCTGTGACTCAGGCTCACTCCTTGGACTCTTTCCTGCCTTGGCTCTTTCCTGATCAGTGGCTCTGTTGGTCACTTCAGTGTCTCTGTCCTCAGCTGACTGTCAGTCCACGCTGGCTTCTGTCCAGGGAGTCTTCCTGCCATACACTGGTGACTGTAGTGTCTCCTCTCCCTCAGCTTTCCGAATTGTGCCTCTGTCGTCAGAGCTAAGCTTGTTTTCCCTGGACGCTGTCGTCTGAGTCCTTCTCCCTTGGAGGCTTCACTGGCTTTACTCGATGCAGCAACTGCAATTCTCTCTGCAGCATGTATTCAGCGGGCTTTCCCTCGGTGTGCGTGCCCAACACTGGCTTTCCTGCTGGACCGCAAATTCCATGAGATCCAAGACGAGCCCAGCTGGCTTCTTCATCTTACTTTCTTACTATGAATAAAATACTTAGATAATAATGGGATTCATGAGGTGACTTATGGGGCAAATTAATGAGCGAATGAGAGTGTGGTGTGTTTCAATGCTAAGTTCAAATTACAAAGCATATGAGGTTATCAGTACATCACAGACAGACCCATCTAGTTAAGGTCTCGGGGCTTGCATTCAGATATCATGTCATTGGAAAGGTCCTGTAAGTCAGACTGTCCACCCACTTTAAGGTGTGGCCTCGGCAACGCTTCCACACTTGGGACTTGAAGGCAGATACTGCTGGAGACTTTGTCCTTGACTTTATGTAGCTGTCACTGGTGATAAGCATTTCTGTCAGAGGGACAATGGATGTCAATCCCAATAATAATGTAAAAGACTTACCCCGCATGGTGGCTCCATCTCTTTGTCTTTTGGTAATCCAGTGAGCCCAAAGCCAATGAGATATCTGGTTCCAAAGAATAAGATGAATAGCGTTTCTGAAGATTGACGCCTGTGGTTGTCCTCTTAAATCAAGTAGGTACATAGCACACACACTTTTAAAAAGGGAAAAGAGGGGCTGGAGAGATGGCTTAGCGGTTAAGAACATTGCTTGCTCTTCCAAAGGTCCTGAGTTCAATTCCCAGCAACTACATGGTGGCTCACAACCATCTGTAATGAGGTCTGGTGCCCTCTTCTGGCTTGCAAACATACACGTAGACAAAATATTGTACACATAATAAATAAATAAATATTTTTTAAAAAAATAAAAAAGGAAAAAGAGAGAGGCCTCCTAGGAGTGTCAGCTGATAGGCATCAGGTGCAAAGATGGGTGAGCCACACATTCTCTCCTGCATAGGCTTGCAGCTGGATTGGCATCCTGGTATGCAGACAGTGCTAAGTGTTCAGGGGTTGCACACAAGTCTCCGTGTATTGGACTGTCTACTTCTTTCTTAGCTATTAACTAAGCAATTTACTTTTAACACTAGTCTGGATTCTAGACTTCCAATTAAAAGCAAGGACATAGTCCTGAACCAGAAGATTGATTGGAAAATAAATGAGTTCAGAGACTTCCCCGACTTTCCCTCGTCTATGTTTGCTGAGACCTACACATCCTCGGGTCCAGACCAGGAGCTAAGAGGGCCTGATAAGGAAACCATGAGGGACGCAACAGATTCTTGTGCTGATTCCTGGGAAGTCTGGGAGCTCCGGGTTTTGGACAGGAAGCTAAAGGAAAGCAAGCTAGGGTGCACTGTGGGGTTGGGTGGGACCCTGAGAAGCACATGTTCAGCTGGCGCAGACTCCATGAGCCTCAGGACAGATGGCCATCGCTCATTCTTCTCTGTCACCTTTCTGAACTCTGCCACTTCATTCTTTTGTTAACTTGATTTCCCAGTTTCATACAAGTATGTACTGTATTCAGATTGCTGTTACCTGCTTTCTCTTACTTCTGACCCATCAACAGACTCCTTCCTTCCTCTTCCCTTCCCAGAATCACGACTTTTCTTGTCTTGTGATCCATTTAATCTGTGTAAAGCCCCTGAGTGGTCATTATGTTGAAACTATCAACTAAAGTGTGCGTGGTGGGAGGGAGGGATTGTGGAAAAAGCAAGACATGTCAGGGATGTTCATGAAGAAATCTTTATAATTTGAAGTTGTCCAGGAGACAACAGGGTGGGGAGTAGGGAATGAGTATGATCAAAATATATTATATATATATATATATATACATATATGAAATTATCAAAGGATAAATGAAAACTACTGTTAAAAATATCTTCATAATGGGTGTTCTTTGAAAACTGGAGCTGTTAGGTGCTATTCATAGCTGCTCCTCTAAAACAGGCCTTTCTTTGGCTTACTCTTCTCATCATTTAAATTGGATAAGAATGCTTGCTACCCTCATCATTTGAAAAGGTGCCCAGAGGATGCAGCTTCAGTAGTTGAGAAAACTTAATTCTCAGGCAGGAAGCATGAGTGCCGCTCTCTTAGTGGTCCTCGAGAGACATTTACTGTCCCTGTGTTTTATTAAGAGGCCAAATGAGCGGTAAGGAAAACCGCACAACTCAGGGGCCGCTTATCTGTGCAACTGGAGGAGGGAGAAACACTCCCTAAATGCCTAGCTAGCTCTTGGAGAGATTTTCTCTTTCTGACTGCTTAGCTGCAAACTTCTCAGCATTGAAAGACCTACAGTCCATCCCAACAGCACTTAAGCTTAGAAACGTGATGGGTAGCAATTAGGAGAAAGTAAATATTTCTCTGGGCAGATGTGTTCTAGCTGAACCGACTGGGTGTTTTTGTGACTGCAGTGACTCGAAGAGATAACTGTCTTTATTGAGTGCAGACGCAGTCGGTGATTTCAAAATACAAGTGGTGTTAAGTGCTCCCAGCAGAGGCTCAGGCCGTTTGCTAAGCAAGCTATTGCTGCTGCCGGTTATAATCAGGTTCCATGGGTCGTCTGTCCAGCTCGCAGAAATAAGGTTGCCATCACCCGCCATCTGAGGTGTGTTTATCTTGCAAAAATTTGGGTCAAATTGAACTTTAATTTCACTTGATTGTATTTGCTGCTAAGCGCCATTCTGAGAGGAGTGAATCTCAAGACTCGCTTCCTTCAAAGTTCTTGTTTAAAAGTTTTGCTGGCCAAGGAAAATCAGCATCCCCCATTACGCTGATTTGATAATTTGGGGTGATTACTCCATCCTCTTACTTAGCAGAAAGTTGTAAGGAAGGTAGTGTCTCTTGGGAGCTCTAGTCTTGACTTAGTTCATTCTTAGACTTGACAGGGACATTTAGTGAGATTCCGCCAGAGTGGAGACCACAGGATACAAACCAGAACAGTGAACGCTGAAGAACTGGTACCCAGCAAATGCCCATGGTGGTTTACAAGATCTGAAGTTGCTTTTGCTGCAATTGAGTACATTTACTCAAGATAAAGATTACTGCAAAGTGGATCTGGATTGTGTTTGAATCTAGCTGAGGCCAGCAGCAGGCAGGCATTCGCAGGTGTGCCTCACCTGGAATGCTGAGTGTTTTAAATGCGTCATCATAATTTACTACTGATCATGTTAGAGGCTTATTTTCTCTCACCTAACTGAGCAGAAAGAGCATTCAGTGCCAGGTGGAAAACAAAAACCTGTCTTATTCTGCTGCTCAAATGTCTGAGGTCTGTGTGACTGTCCAGAAGTCTTGCATACTCAGAGACAAGAAATGGCAGTCATGTTCCCAAGAAAACTTCCAGGGCTTGTTAGGATCTCAAACATCTCACCTAGAAGTTTTAGGGTTTTCCTTACTTTTCTTCTGCCATGAGAGAAAGACCACAACCAAAGCGACTTATGAAACAAAGCATTTAACTGGGGACTTATAAACATGAGGGTCTGTTTGTTGGCGTTTTTGTCCTGTCCAGTTTCCACAGTCATTAGGTCCCAAGGAATCACACAGAAGGTCTACATAAGTTATAAAACTGATTGGCCCATTAGCTCAGGCTTCCTATTAATTCTTATAACTGATATTAGCCCACTATTTTTATCTATGTTAGCCACATGGCTCGGTATCTTTTTTAGTGGGGCAGGTCACATCTCCCTTCTTAGGTGTCTGGACAGGACTGTAGGAGGAATGAGCTTCCTCCTTCCTAGAATTTTCCTGTTCTCATTGACCCACCTCTACTTCCTGTCTTGTTGTCCCACCTATACTTTTTGCCTGGCTACTGGCCAATCAGCGTTTATTTAAAACATAATTGACAGAATATAGACAATTGTTCCACACCACGTACTCATAACTCCTGAGGGTTAAAATCCATAACAATCATTGCAGGGATCATCGCAGCAGACAGACAGACAGACAGATATGACACTGTGGCAGTAGCTGAGAGAGTATCTGTTCCACAAGCACAACGCGGAGACAGAGGATGGAAGAGAGAAAGACAGAAGAGAGAAGCGAAAGGGGAGGGAGTCGGGAGGGGAGAGGAAGAGAAATGGGAATGGTATGGGCTTTTGAAGCCTCAAAAACTGCCCCCCAATAACACAGTTCCTCCAACAAGGCCACACCTCCTAGTCTTTCCCACATAGTTCCACCAACTGGGACCAAGAAGTCAGACACATGAGTCAGTGGAGGCCATTCTCATTTCAACCACCCTAAGTTTCCATACATTTTTTGTGAAGAGCATCGATAAGATTAGATGAAAAGTAAGCTGAGTTTTTAAATAGATAAGGTGAGAAGTGGATTTTAGTTGAAGTGAGACTCTCATGTTGCAGATAGGTGGAGAAATCATTAATACATATGCTTTTTAATTAACATCTTTATATTGAAACCGGAGAGCAAAGACTATTCCATTCCTTTCTCTTGTTCCACCTTAAATCTTCCCTTCTTATGGCTTTCCTTCTACTGTCATGTCTTTCCCATACATACATGTGTGTACACTCATGTGAGGGTGGGGGCGACTTTGCATATGAGAGGTAGGGGGTGATATTTCACTCTCTGAGTCTGGCTTATCTGGCTTCTCCAATTCCATCTTCTCCAATTCTGTTTTCCAGCAAACAGGGCCATTTCATTCTCTAGAACAGACTGTAATTCCATTGTGTAAATTTATCACAATTTCCTATCCAGTTATTTATTGATGGACATCTAGGCTTCTCCGCATCTTGGCTCCTGTGAGTAGCGCAGTGATAAGCAGTACAGGCCGCTGTGTGGTGCTGACACAGAGGCCTTTGGGAACAAATGCAGGAGTGGAATCAGCGAACCACACTGTTGCTCTAGCTTCGCTTTCATGAGGAACATCCATGCTGGCTCTAATGATGGCCACACCAGTTAAACCCCGCCCAGCAGTGTATAAGGATTCCCTTTCCCTCACATTCTTGCCAACATTTGATGCTTGTTTTCTCTTTTCTGTTTTTGTTGCTGTCATCAGTATTCTTGATGACAGCCATTCTGACTCGGGTGAGACAGAATCAGCGAGAGACTTTAATTGCTGTTTTCTTGTTTCAGAAATCAATGCTTTCTTTATGAAATAAAACTTTCCCTCCAACCTCGAAACTTGTGTTTTATGCATAACTGGGTGTTAGTACCATGGAAAAGGAAAACTAGGAGGCAGATGCAGCTGGGTTATGATGCATCTGAGAACCAAACATCTCTGACCTGGGTCCTTTCTCAAGCCTCACCAAAAGCTCCAGAATGATGCCCTTTAGTAGTTACATCATGTCTGATACGGGTGCAGCCAGGGGGATGGTCAGCCTTGCTCTCTAGACTCCACAAACCTCCTTATCATCTTCTGCTAAAACCATTTCCTAAAGCTGCAATCCCTTTATCTGAAAGGAGAACAAGGTAGAAGAAAATAAACAGCTGCAAACATCTGCAGAAAGTTGTTGATTATGATGATTGCTAGAGACTGAAAACCTTTCAGCTTTAAATTCGGACTGTTGAAGAAGAAGACTTTGGGCATTTAGCCCTTTCTGCTGACCTGATTTGTGTGCTGCTGGGATATGTATCCATGTTTCTGGAATTCACTGGTCATGGAGATCTGACCATAAAGCATTGCTGTAGGAACAAACTGCTAAGTATCCTTCCCCTGATAATTAGCCCCTCAGTTCCTACATCTTTGTTAAAGTAGAGATTGTTGTTGTAAGGGTTTCTGAGCACACTCCAAGCTCAAATTAATAGCGTGGTTGGTTGTCATTTCTGTCTGGGTAGCTACACAAGAGTATAAAGGTCAGCATACAAGAAGAGCAAGGACCACACTGGCTGCTTGTCACACTGCATATGGTGTTCCATGTCTTACTCTCTCTGCGCTCTCTGCAGTCTAGAGGGCAGACTTGGTCGTTCCCATCACATGGTTGAAGAGCTGACATGCAGAAGTAGCGTGTCTTACTCTCTCTGTGCTCTCTGCAGTCTAGAGGGCAGACTTGGTCATTCTCATCACATGGTGAAATTCTGAAGTAGAGTCCTCCACTCAACTGTCACTGAGCTAAGAAGCACTAGGCTCGGAGCTAGAGTTGGACATTCCCTATGCCCCTATTCTACTTTACGGGTTTCTGCTCTGATCATATCCAGAAGACTCAGTGGTGGAGTCAAAACCAACAATTTAAATAAACAAATCCATGGAAATTCTTGAAACATCATGATATGAGGGTTACAGCAGTGCTCTGCTTTCTCACGCCGAAGCCCATTCTTCTGCCTCACAGTCATTTACGAAGGCCGCGGCTGTAAGTTCGGGTCTTACTGGTTAAGTACACAGTCGCAGTACAGGCTTTTTATGGCACATGTTCCCGAGGAGGATGGCAAGATGCTGATAGTGAGTGGCATGTGTATCAGCAGAACAGTTTTAGCTCCACGAGGTCAGAAGAAAGAAAATGAGCCTGGCGCACTTCAGGGGAGTGACAGGAGAGGAGAGTGACATTTGAAGTGATCTTTTTAATGAGTATTGTTAAGAAGAGCCTTGCCATTGAGACAGCTGTGTAGACCAGAGCAGGAAAGAAACATCGGCCAAGGGAAGGCCAAAGACAATGGCTAAAGGAAATAAGATCTATGTGGTGATAGTGCAGGACACATTGGAGTCTGGTGACAAGTAATAATATAGTGAATTTTGGAGTTTATTCTGATTATAAATACCACACTCAAAAAAAAAAGTATTTAGCAAGAATAGAACTGGAGAAGGACAGGCAAGTGAGAAAAATCCCTCTGAAGGAAATTCTGGAATCCAGAAGGTGAAGCCTTAGCAGAACCCTGAGGGTATGTTCCTGAAACCCTTCAGGTCTCAGTGAAGGGATCCTAGACAGCCCAGCATCTCAGGTTGAAAGACCTCCCACATATGCAGCTGCTGCCTTCCTGAAGCAGTACTGGGCAGAAGGGAATAAGAGAGACTCCCCAGTCCACCAGGAGCCTCTGGCCAAGGGCAGAGTCTTATTATCTGGACACACTTAGTAATTAGCATAAGAACGAAGAATGAAAGAATGGGAATGGGGCGCTCAGGAGGAAAACCATGTGTATGTAGTTTTAGGGCTTGTTGATGTGATTTTATAGAAAAGGTGGAGGACAGAATTTAAAAGGAAGGAAAGTCTTGTGTCCTCATAACTAAGAATAAAGATGCAGGAGGCAGAGCAGACGGATCTCTGTGAGTTCGAGGCCAGCCTGGTCTGCTAGTTCCAGGACAGGCTCCAAAACACAGAGAAACCCTATCTTGAAAAACCAAACAAAAAAGAAAGAAAGAAAAGACGCTATAATGCTACAGTCAGTCAACATGGAGGAATTTCAAAACCCTGTCATTGAACTAACTGATTCTGTTAGTACTCAAACCTCTCACCTGCTGACTGCCACAGTCTTACTTAGTAGTTTAGCAATAATAATTCAGAATTATTTTGACACAAACAAAGTTTAATATACATGTAGGGAATGGTCAGAAGCTGTCATTTGATGTCAGCTGCCCCCAGAGGAACCTGTGGAGAGATTCTGGAAATCTCTTCTGTAAAAGAACCTGAGTCAAGACAAAAGGAAGTTCTAGAGCAACTCTGAGAGTCTCTGAGCAGGATCCTCACCTATGTGAGCTGAGAACGGTACCCGAGATGCCTCGACTGCAAACCATAGTGGATGTCAAGGGACAATTTCAAGCACTGTCCCCAGGATCCAGAACTGAGCATATTCTGTTTAACAAGTGAATGGCAAAGGTTCGGCTCCCAGATGTGGTTTGCAGCTAAGCTCAGCCAACCAGCTCTGCTTGTACAAGACTTGATACTGGATTGGATGCTAGAACTCTCAGTGCTAAGCTCACGACAATCCTTGAGCACATCAGGATGACTAGTCCCTACAGTTGCTTTCCTTCAAAGAGGAGGACAGGGTGGGATTGGGGACAGAGGGTAGGGAGGGGCTTCCTTCAAGGTAAGGGACTGGTTTTCTCCAAACTTGTGGTTTGATTGGGACCAGTGGCTTGGTTTTAATGTCGTCTTAGTCTATTTATTTTCAGTTCTTTCCCAGTAGTTTGTAAAGCACAATTTTAAGATTTATCCTAAGATATCCTGGAGTAGTGCTGGGACAGTTTAGCAGATCCTTCACCCCGTCCCTCTTCTTCCCTTTAGAGCACAGGTAAAGATGCTTCACCTCCTTGACTAAGGGCAACCTGACAACCCCTCCTTGTCTTCTGCACCTTCGTGCCTCTTTAGATAACGGCCTGCATCCACCACACGTCTCAGACTACTCTCAGCACTTTTCAAAGGGCAGGTACAGAGATGCCGATCCAGAAATTAGCACTAATTGTGAGGATTGGCTTTAATTGCCAACTTTACACAGAGTCTCCCGAGAAGAGGGGCTCATGGAGGACTGTTTAGATCAGATTGACCTGTGGGCATCTCTTTGAGGACTCTCTTGACTGTTAATTGATAGAGGAAGACCAAGCTCCTTTGGGCAGCACCATTCCCTGCGCAGAGGATCCTGAACTGTGGAAAACAATAGACAGCTAGGTAAACACAGGCACCGTGGGTTCCTCTGTCCTCTCTACTTAACTCTCTCCGAATTGTCTCAACTCCCTGTCTCTGTGGCTTCTCTGCAGTTATAGGCTGTAACCTAGAACAGTAAACCAAAAATCTTTCCTCCTCCATGTTGCCTTTGTCAAGATATTTTCTCACAGAAATAGAAAGGAAACTAGAACAGAAATTAACTTCCTACTAGAGACCCTCAATGTCTGTCTATCAAAAAGAAAAAAAAAATCCAAGCACCCAGAGGAGACAAGGTTGTCAACGCAATTCCCTCTCTTTTTGGTTTGCTAATGAAAAGTCTTCTAACAACTTTTTTTCCATGGTAATATAAGAAAACTCACTGATACAACTTCAACCTTAATTGGTTTAGCCTTGAGCCCAGGCCATTCTTGTACTGGGGCATTAAGGAGACTCAAAAGAATTAAAATTGCAGCAATGTTAAATAATCTCATTGACTGACTACAAAACCAGGCTCTAATTTAAGGGCATACAGCAAATTATCTGACAATTAAAGCTTCAGTAGCTCCGCACCAGCTCTCACTGCTGTTGAGAATTCATCCTCAGACTCTGTCACAGTCATTTGTTTAGAAGATACTGTATCTCCCAGAGTGCGACTCAGGACTGTCCGTCTCCCTCCACCCTCTCTGCTTAGATCCACAGAGCCAGTGACTGCTCCTCTTCATCTCCTCTCCAACTTTTCCAGCTCTTGCAGCCATCCTCTGACTTGATCGACAATTCTCAAATGCCAGATAACCCACCTGTTAGAGAAGACACAGCTGACGCAACCCCATACCAGAGTCCTACTGACTCTTACATTTTGGAAGGAATAATCTGGGGTTGATGTTTTCTCATATTTTGGAAAGTGAAATATCAGCTAAATCCTATGATTGACAGGCTAATAATCTCTGTTCATAGATGACACATTCTTGGATAAATAACATAATTTAGTTAAACAAAAAGTAAAAGCAAAAGAGAAATAAAATACATATTAAAAGTCATGAACTTTGGCAATCTGCCACCCCGCCCCCATTAACCTCATTAACTGCACAGACTGATGTCTCTGATGTGGGACTAAAACAACACGGCTTTTTGTGAACCACTAAGTTTTCACACTGAAAGCCCCAACAGTAATTATCACAGCACAGAGTTTGTTTGGAAGCTCCACAAAGGACATGATTATTTTAAAAGCCTTGGTATCAATGCTGAGTGAATGTTCTCACAATATAGACCACTACCTGCTTTGAATAGCAGAGAGCATATGTAACTTATTTGTACACACTTATATAAAGAATGTTTTCTAAGGAGTTGGGGATATAGCTCAGACAATAAGTCCTTGCCCCACTAACAGAAGGATCTGAGTTCACTTCCCAGAATCCACCTTAATAAAGACTGTCATGGTAACAGCACCCACAATCCCAGTTTGGCATAGGCAGGGACTAGTATATCTCTGGGTTTCATGGACAGCCTACTGGGAAAGTTCCAGACTGGTGAGACATATTTCAGGGAACAAGGTGGAGCACATCGGAAAGTTCTGCAGGCCAAAGCTTCTGGTTCCAAGTCTGGTGGCCTGTGTGTTCAATCCCCAAGACCTACTGTAGAATAAGAACTGATCCTAAGGGCTGTTCTCTGCCCAGTGGCACGCACACACACACACACACACACACACACACACACACACACACACACACTCACACACTTAAAAACAACCAAAGTGGGCAGTGCCTGAAAAATACTGCTCAGGGTTGACATCTGACCTTCATACAAGCACACACAGACACATATGTACACATAGCAAAAATCCATTTAACTAGGTGCATTATACTTCATCTGGTTATTTAATACACATGATTCCTGTAATTTATTCCTTGAGTTTGTTAAGATGTCTTGGTCCCCTTTTATAGAGCCTGTGCTAAATCTAAAAGACACCAGCAGTAGTTTTACCTTCCTGAAATGAATACCATGTGATTAAAATCATGGCTGACTTGGGGAAATCACAGGCTACTGTAGAAATAACTCGCAGAGTTCAGAGTGGGGCTGCTATAGCTTTTTTCACAAAGAAGGATATAGCTCTCTGTAAACAGAGACTACACATTAGTTTCCTGGCTGCCAAGACCCAAATAATCACACACAGAAAATTATTAATTACAACACTGTTTGGCCAATGGCTTAGGTGTATTTCTAGCAAGCTCTTACATCTCAAATTAACCCATTTCTATTAATCTATGTATCACCACAAGGCTGTGGCCTACCAGGTAAGGTTCAGGTATCTTTCTCCTTCAGCAGCTCCATGACATCTGCCTGACTTCACCTTCTTTCCTCATGTATTCAGTTTAGATTTCCTGACTAATTCTATTCTGTCCTGTCATAGATCAAAGAAGCTTCTTTATTAACCAATGGTAATAAAACACAGTCATAGAATACAGAGGGGAATCCCACATCATCTCCTCTTTTCTGTCTAAATGAAAAGGAAGATTTTAACATTCATATACTAAAATTATGTAAAACAAAATAGGTATCAAGCAAGAATTACAGTTACAATATTTCTTTGTGAGTCTAAAGTTTTATATATAATTTATCCTTTATTACAACTAATGAAATCTATAATATAACTGTCTGTTTTCAATGCTATCAAAGGCCCCAGAAGTATATAATATTACCTAAGTAAACAGGAAGTACATTGTAAGCAACTTTTTAAACTTTAAAATTGACAGAGACATCTTGCTGCCTGGACAGTCACCCAAAGTTCTTTTGTAATGTTGGGACATCCATCTTCAGTCTACAAGTCCAGAGTTTGGGTTAAATTTCCATGAAGCAGGAAATTTGAAAGACTGTTTTGCCTATATTGACAGCTTGTCAGTCAATTTCTTCTGTGTCCTGTAGAAAGTCTGGCAGACTTTTTCATGAAGCAGGAACACTGAAGGATTGTCTCACCTTCTTTAGGCAACTTCAGCAGTCATTTTTCAATGAGTCCTGCATGTCCAGTTTATATAGCACACAGTAAAGCAGTCCAGGGAGGAGCAGTTTCTTACTCAAATGGATAGCCTTGCCAAATTGAAGGCAAATTCCATAAGAAGTTCCTTCAATGCCCATTAGCCTCTCTGAAGTAATTAATACTGCCAGAAGCTGACATGTCTCACTCTTGAGAAAAGCCTAAATTCTTTTTTTTTTTTTTTTTTGGTTTTTCGAGACAGGGTTTCCCTGTGGCTTTGAAGCCTGCACTGGAACTAGCTTTTGTAAACCAGGCTGGTCTCAAACTCACAAAGATCCGCATGCCTCTGCCTCCCCAGTACTGGGATTAAAGGTGTGTGCCACCACCGCCTGGCCCTAGCCTAAATTCTTAAAACCTTTTAAATGCCATATTCTGTAGGTCTTTGAAGGATTTGAAGAATACCTATCCATCTGAAATATATGTTTGTACATCTAGGAAACATAATAGACATGACTACAAGTTTGACCACTATATCTTTTAATATGTAGTTTTAAATTATACATTACATTTTTTAATGAGCTATATAAACATGATACCTTAAACAAGAGTAGAAATATACATATGACAAAATTGGCCTTAAATTTGTATCAATAAGCCAAAGTCAACAGCAAGGTAAAGTATTCATCTCTATATCATATCCCCCTATTTTTTCTTTATAAAGACTTTGCCTGTGACCATTAACCAATTACAATCAACCCCCTTTAAGTGAAACCATTTATAAGCAACCATTTTAGAAATTTGGGCATTGTTTTCACTAAACTACTTTCTGCTGTTTATTGGGCAAAGTATTTTTAGGGTTCAGGGAGACCTTTCAAGGAGGTCTTGTTCCATCAAACCACATTAGTCTGCAAAATCCACAGGTTCTCATCTTCTGTAGAAACAAGCAGAATGTCTTTTCCAAAATAACAAATACTTTGAGTCAAATTTTGAAGTGAAGATACCTTTAAAATATATACTTTGACTTAGCTTAACAGCCCCCAGAATCAAATATTTTTCAGCAATTAACTCAGTAACAACAGTCAAAACATCCAAAGAAAACACAATAATACATATAATCCAGATTCTCTATGTATATTTCATCTTTACATGACTAATTTTTGAACTCCTTTATTCTATAACTGTCTGTACTCTTTTATATTAATTAAAGCTATTTTTATTACTGTCTATATTCTTTTTCCTCTCTCTCCCAAGCCTACATACATTTTTTAAATACACTGTGTTCTATTTAGAGGTTTTTAATGTCTGAATCTGTCCTATTGTATGTCTGAAATCCTTTCCTGACAAGGAGAGCTTTTAAAATGATAAGCAGTGTGGTCACAGTGGCCCTGGATTCTGGCTCCACTTCTCTTGTCCTTTTAACATGGTGAAGACAGTTCACCGCCGGCTCTGGGACCGCTGGGTGGGAGTCATGCTCACCACCTTAACTCAGGAAAGCAGTTAACCCATGCTGCCCCCAAGTAACTTACACAAGCTCCAAAAGAGCCATAGCCATTCGTGCCACCAGCACGGACCAGGAAGCTGTCTCTTAAAGGAGCCACAATTTTTGCTGCTAATGTTGATTCAAGAAACCCTCTCTTAAAGGAGCTGCACCTCTGCTTGCTGCCAGCAAACAGAGCCTATCTGAAAAACTGCAGCTACCAAGAAGCTGCACTTGGCTCCCTTTTTTGTGGGTCTAGAAGACTTCTTTTTATTTTGTTCATTTTTTTAAGCATTTTTAGGTCTTATGTGGATCCATGCCACACGGCAGGTGACATTTTGTAAACAGAGACTGTACATTCATTTCCCAGCGACCCAGACACAAATAATCACACAAAAACTATATTAATTACAACAGTGTTTGGCCAATGGTTTATGCATATTCCTAGCTAGCTCTTACATATTAAATTAACCCATTTCTATTAACCTATGTTTCACCACAAGGCTGTGGCCTATTGGTAAGGTTCTGGTGTCTTTCTCCTTTGGCATCTGCCTGGCTCTGCCTTCTTTCTCCCTGCATTCAGTTTAGTTTTCTTGCCTCGTTCTATTCTGCCCTGCTACAGGCCAAAGCAACTTCTTTATTAACCAATGGTAGTAACACATATCCATAGCATAGAGAGGAGGATCCCAATCATCTCTCTCTTTCTGGATTGACATGGCCTTTCTTCCAGGGTTCTATTAAACTTTCCTTTATTTCCACTTTGTTTTCTGTAAGAAGAAAATTTCACATGCTACCCCCAGTGGGGAAGAGGCTCTTTGCTACCCATAAAGCCATTGTTACTTTAGAGGGAAAAACTAGAGCCCACAACATTTTGAAAGAGGCCCATGTCCTTGATTTTGATAATTGATGATGTAGAGAATTCATCACTCTTATAGTGACCAGGCAGTCAACTTCCATTCCTTCAGGATCTCATTGAGGAGGGAATCAGAGCCATGGGAAGTGCAAAGCCTAGGCCAGTGAAATGACTGAGAGAGAATGAGACTTCCACCAAGTCTGAGTCCAGTCCTAAGGGCCACATAGGAAGGAAAACCTAAGTTCTGCAGGAACAGTGGGCTTCCACACAGTTCACTGGGAGGGAAACACGCACCCTCATATATTTGTAATAAATATTGTAGTACAGTTTCTAAAATTATAGAGGAAGAAACTGCAGATTCCAGCGTGTTTCAGGAAGTGAGACTTCGCTGTTTTTAACACACGGTTACTGCTGCTAACCCAGTGTTGTGGAGCAGAAGCCCCGTGGACACTGTAGCTCCAATGCTAATGGAGCTACAAAGGCTGTTTGCAGCCAGAACATCAAAACGGTGGTGGGTAAAGTTAAACTGCTTCACAAATTGTTTGTCTCAGAATCATTAGATATCATCCTGAGACCTTTCTGTCCCGCTAATTTACCAAGACAGTGGAAAGGTAAACGCCAACCAGTCATGGAGCTATCCCCGATTCTCAGACAGGTGGCACAAGAGCTTACATGGCATATGTGAATGTAAAATAAAGGCTTGGGTGGTGTGAAAATCAACTGTAAAACACGTGCCTTTTCTTCTTCTTCTTCTTCTTCTTCTTCTTCTTCTTCTTCTTCTTCTTCTTCTTCTTCTTCTTCTTCTTCTTCTTCTTCTTCTTCTTCTTCTTCTTCTCTCTCCCTCTCTCATAATGTGCAAAACTTTCCATAAAAAGTAGTGTTTCTTAATTTGATTTCACAGCATTGCCACTAAGAGATCTCATCTAATTTATAGGATAAAAATGGTCTTGAAGTACCGTGTCTTCAAAGCACACATGTATTTTCCAGACTTGACACATTCTCTGAGTAATTTGCACTTTATCCGTCCTTTTGATTTCAGCTGTCACATGGAAACAGATGTGGGAGGAAATTATTTGCAGTGAAATAATTTCTTATGGGCGTGCAGTGCCTGCTTTCACACCTCTGGAGTGAATTAAAGAATGTTCAGGATCTTCTGAACAAACTGGAGGAAACTTCACCTCTCGGTTGTCTGGTTACTGAATTCACAGGCATTGTCAGACTGCCCAAGCTGAGATAAGAAGGACTCCTGAGTGCAATGAGAAGTAGCACCCTGTGCTCTTCAGGTTTTTAACCAAAGGAAAATGTGTACTGTTTTTTAAGTTTAAAAATTTTTTTAGGTTTTTATACTTAAAATTGTATGTTGAGCATATCCTCCATCCCCATGTTGCCTCCCAGTCTCCTCCGTTTCCCCCAGATAATTTCATAGCTGCTTTCTTGTCATATATCATACATGATGATTTGATGTCTCCATACAAAACCCAGGAAGCACAAGCAAGAGAAAGCATGTGTTGTGTCTTCCTGAACCTGGCTTAATTCTCTTCATATGGTGGTCTCGGTTGCTTTAAGTCCACATCAGAGTGTTAATTGCACATCAGTGTTTTTCTTCAGCACTGTTCACAGTAACGGAGTTACACAGAAAACTGAGGTGTCTAACAACAGAGGAATGGATAAAAGGAATATGGTTTATATGCAAAATGGATTAGTTTTTCATTGATAAAGAAGAAGGAAGTTGAAGTGTTTGTAGGAAAGCAGCTATACTGCTTTTTAATAGAAACATGCCCGCTTTACTTCTTTCAATATTCAAACACCCCTGCGTGCGTGCGTGTGTGCGTGTGTGTGTGCGTGTGTGTGTGTGTGTGTGTGTGTGTGTGTGTGTGTGTGGCGAGTGCAGGTTTGCCTGTACCACGGCCCACAAGCAGAGATCAGAGGACAACTTTGTAGAGTCGGTTCTCTGTCCTACACCTGGGTTCTGGGTGTCACACTCAGGTTAGCAGGCTCTGTAGCAAGCGACTTTCCCATCTGAATCCTCTTGCCAGCCACTAGGAATGCCTCCCTGCAGCTCCTCAAAGCTCCAGGTTAATCTGTCATCTGTGTGCCTCCTAACTAAGCCTGTGTACTCTCTCCAAGGCAAAACTGAGGTCCGAGTACCCAGAACCCTCCTCTTCATCTAGCCAAGAAGCTGCAGAGCCACTGTCTAAGCTCAACTTTATCTCCTTCTTCAAGCTTCTGCCTTAACCTCAGACTGATTTGGCATGCTAACCTTTCCAGGGTCTCTGGTAATCTGGTCATTTTCCTGGCCACTCATGTTCAGGTGTAAGTGCAGCTTACACCCCTTTACCTCTTCCACAGCACATTCCATCTGTGATTTGTCCTCAGGGCATCCTGACTTGCGTAGCGTATGTGTTCACTCACACATTCTGTTAAAATGTTTGCAGTGTGTGTCCATCTTCCTCACTGGGCTCTCAGGCCTGTGATGCCAAAAGTGACCTTAGTGTTTTTTCTGCTAGGTTCTCCCCCATTGTGCCTTGTTCAGACATACTTGTGGAAAAAGGAAACATCACCAGGAGGTGATATATGAACCTCTGTAGCGAATTCATGGGACAACCAGGACCAAGGCAAGGTGAACTGTACAACCAGGAAAGAAAACAGAAATTACAGAATGAAGTAACACTGTAGCCAAGAAGAGTCATAGTAAGACAGGTGGAGGAATACATCCAACCAGGGTTAGGAAACATGACATCTGCCCAGTGTGCTCTTTTGCTGGAGGGATTTGGAACAGAGCTCTATTGAGTGAATTCAGATGAGAGCATTCAGTGGACTACATATATGTCTTGAACTGCTAATTATGGTCAGTATGGTTCATGGTGGAGAAGCCAAATCAGCCTGGCAAGTCACCGCTTGATTACTGTAACCCTATCACTGAGAATATAGACCTGTACAGACAGTGGCTTCCAGCCTTGGCTGAACCTCAGAACAATGGCACCACCCAGGATGTTTCAGAGATACCCTAGGCCTAGGATTTCAACCAGTCACAGAATATACACAGCCTTTAGGTATGGGACCTGGTGTCAATATGTATAAAAACTCGCCAACTGCTTTCAGCAAACACTGACCTTAAAACTCAGCATTAGTTAGAGAAGAGCCCCTACTTCTTCATTGCCCACCATTCCCCAGGAAACACTCATGTCATACCAATCACTGAGGATTTACGCTCTCCTCTCAATGATATGTAACAGACATATCACTCTTACCAGTAAGTCTTACCAGTAAGTTCTTACCAGTAAGTCTTTGAGTAAGTTGCATAAGCAATGAACGACAGCTTCCTTATCTGCCAGAGAACAGGCTGAGGAGTAGACACGGTTTTTGTTACACTAACATTTGAAGCAGTAGGAAGGAATCTCAGGATGGGAAAAACAAGGCTAGACTGTGGGATGCATAGGATAGCCCTGTGGCCATTCTTCTGGCTGATAAGAATATTAATATCATCCGGGCATTTAGTCTGTGGGAGAAACCAAGCCAAGAATCTTTAACAGATTACTTAATTTAATAAGTTTCATTTTGCAACAATTTAGGAAGCTAAGTAACTTGCCAAAAGGCATGCAGCTGCCTGGGCCCCGCTCTGAAGAGGAAAGCTAGACACAGAAGCCAGAGCCTGCTGCTATTTGCAGCAAAACCTCTCACTACCTCCCATATCAGATAATCCCTGAGGCCCTTCTATTGAGCTGAATTTAGATTTCCAGTGATTCCTGCTTCTTTATTTTTATCACACAGTACTTGGAATTATGCAAAAATATCTTGGCAGAAAGATAAAAGAGATGCGTGCCATCTTGCACATCTGAGTCCACGCACCAGTGATGTGTTAATGGCACCTAAGGATGGCATCATTTCATATGACATCCTTAATACTGGCTTGCCATCTGCAGCTTGATTTCTCCGAAGAAATCCAATAAGCGTCCAAAGTACAGCAAAACAGCCTAGAGACATTTTCAGGTGCGTAAATGCTTCCTCCACCTAGGCCGAGTGGTAGAGCCGAGCCCAAGGGTTCTGTGTGATGAAGAGGATGCTGATCAGGAGAAGAAGTGTGAGAACAGATGGGCCTGGGAAGCACGCAGGCATCCTGGCCAAACCAGTCTCAATCCTGTGTCTGTGTGTGCATGTGCGCAGGTGTGTGCATGTATGGCTGTGAGGCAGAAACACCAGCTATGACACAGAATTCTACCAAGGAGGAATTCGGAGTAACTTTTCCCCTCGGCATCACCACATTGCTCCTTTGCTTGCTGGCCCCACCTTACTCTTCACTCTGACAATATCACCCTGACCCAGAAGGCTTCACCCATCTACTCTAGAGCAAATGGCGCTACGATGGATAAGGGCTTGTCTGAGCCTCACAATGCTCCTTCCAGGTTGTAGGCATCTCTCTCTGTCAGGCATGAGGAGAAGGTAGAAGACACGTGTGTGCTCCTAACTTTTCTTTCGAATGCTGGCTCTCCTATGTGGCAGTCATAGACTCCTCAGTCTTAATGGGAAAGTGTCTCTGGCAGAGAGGAGCACGGAGACATCTCTGCTGCTAAGGCAGACTTGCAAAAATGCCATTCACTGGCTGGCAGAGCCACAAACCAAAGTGTGTCTGTTACCGAGCCAGAAGCTGTGAACCGTGCTTGTGCCACAGTGTCACCATGCTTCTGTTTAAAACACACGCTCGCTAGTAGAGTTCGGAAGCTTCGATTAGCATCTTGTAAATTGCTATTTATAAAGAAGTGCATGTGTTACAGGCCTAAGCTCTGTTGGTGTCCCTTGTCAAATTTCCTTAAGAGAATTTAATAGCAGCGCTTGTGAGCTCAATGGAGCAGCTCCAGATCTTCACGCCTGACGAAGCCGCCCTTATTTAAGAAGCACATCAAATAGGGCCAGTTTCCTTAATCCCTTTTAACCCCTTCGTAACTGACACCTTAGCTCCCAGCCTTTCTGCTTATGCTTTTCTTTATAAGAAATCATGTATGTTTGTATACATATTCACATCTAAGATTGCATATTACTTATTCTATTTGTTTATATTTTAAAGATGTTTTATACATGTGAATACTACATATATGTCCGCTCAATACATGCATGCTTGATGCCCATGGATGCTAGAAAAAGGCATCAGATATCCTGAATCTAAAGTTACAGAAGGGAACTTGTTCATTTTACCTCCAAGTCTGAAGTTCCTGTTTGCTCTGTGTCCATTTTATTTCTTTCCAAGTTCAACAAATAGCCTTATACCCATATGAAAATACTGGGGATAGCATTTTAAAAAAATTTTTTAAGGGCTAAAAGCTAAGGAAAGAAAAGATTCTGTAAGTCAAAATCTTCTGGAAAGGATGAAGGGTGACACTCGTCAACGTGTAGGCTTCCCCACTAGGAGCACGCACTTGTACTTTCAAGAGCATGTTTTCATTTTCCCTTTGGGCGAATCTGTGCATTGGTGTTGAATGTGAGGGATCAAAAAATTAGCAAACAGACAAGAACAGAGCACAGCCCTTCTGGTCAAGCACCGCCTTTTTGTAGAGCTGATCCACAGTTTGAGTGGAAACATTTATCATGCCAAGGAAAGCCTGGTGCAGGAGCATGAGGTGACTTGTCACATTGCTTTCATTGCCAGGGAACAGAGAGGAGGGGTCAGGGATAAATACTGATGCTCATTTCATCTTCCCCTTTATTCTATTTACCTAGTTCAGGACTGTGACCCATGGGGCAGTTCGCCTACATTCAGACTGTGTCTCCCCGACTTAAATCTCTCTGGGACACATGAGAGGCCTATCGCCCAGGTAACTCTAAATCTAGTCAAGCTGACAAGAAGATTAATCATCCGAAGCCTAACCTTTGTCAACTTGACACTTAAACATCACATGAAATCAAAATCATAAACAAAAAAAAACCACTTTCTCTGTTAGATAACTCCCCAAGCTTGTAGACATTTCATGAAAAGATGCATTTCATTTATCTCCAAGAGTCCTTAACAGTTCAATATTGTCCAAAAGCCACAACCCCAACATCTCATTTGAGACTCAACTGTTGGGTCATGCAAAACAAAATTCAAGTTGAATACTTACAATACACAACAGAACAAATCGAACATTCCCTTTCTAAAAGTGAGGAGTGAGGGCATAGCAAGAAAGAGCCAAAGCAAGACTGAAACCAGGCAGGGTAAACATGAATTCTGACAACTCTGGGACTCTTAGTGGTATCATCTGAGTTTCAACAGACTTGGTAGCTCTGCCCCTCCACTTCCGTTGTCTCCAGCACACAAGCTGGCTATTCTTGATGGCTGTAGTTTTCCTTAGAAAACACTCCACAGAGAGGCACCTCTAGCGTCCCCATTGATCTTCACCTGTACAACTTCATGCAACAACCCCCTGCCCCGCCATGCCTGGCTTCACTAGCGTTCTGGACCTTTCATGTAAGTCTTCATGACTTTGTAATGTTTGAATTTTACATAGCTGCAAACTGAGTACAGTGTGGACAAGACAGTCAAGTTTTGCTAACAGCAGGAATTGTAGTCTGGTCTCCTCACAGCTCTGTGCTGACCTCTGTGTACCTAGGTAAGGGAATCTCGAAACCCCCTTCCTTAATTGATTGTTTACAAGCAGGGTCTCACCCCCACCCCCTGCCAACTGCATTACCAATTCCAACTCACTCTCCTTTCTAACAAATTACCATTTTTACAGGTGGGAGCCTTTGTTGATTGGGATCTTGTCCTCAGGACACCTTTCCTATTGTCCCAGTGATAGCATAGATCTTTTTTTCTTTAATGACACCAATTTTAGCAATAATAATAACTTTCTCCAAACTGCCTTGTCTGCTTCTTTAAATTCACTCATACCCTTTTCCTAACCAAACAGTATATTTCTTAAATCTTTCCATCTGACTTCAGAGTTAACTATGAGTTATATAGTTGTAATCAGTTGTCAATAGCCATGACACAGCCTGCATGTTACATTGTCTTGAAATTTCTTCTGCAGAATGTAAGTGAATTTTCATTTGTTTGTGCTTAAACTTGCATAACATGAGCAGTGTGTTTTCAAATTCTTTGTGAGAATGTAACACGAATGCTCTCCAGTCCAATTCTCCAGTGTCCTTCTCCTGCTAGAAGAGCACAGTGTTTACGGCTTGACTATCTGTTTTCCGATTTTTCATACTCCCACCAGAATGGGCCATTAAATTCTGCTTACAACAGTCTTGTGCATTTCTAGCTCATAAGTCCAAACTCTTCTATATTTCTTCTACAAATTGGTTCAAATTCCTGTGAACCCCATAGTCAGATCATCACAGTAACAATTCACTTCATGGTAGCAGTTTTCACTATGAGTTATTTCTTCATTGCTCTCATAAATGTCTGCCAAGAGCAATGTAGGGGAAGGCTTGGAGGGGCTCATGGTCTAAGGGGACACAGTCCATCACGGTGGGAAGGGCATGGCAATGGCAATGTGAGGTAGATGGTCATATTGCACCCATGGTCAAGAAATGGTCTCCTCTTCCCTTTCTTTGGTCAAGGAGCCCGTCCCATCTAGTACTTCTCCCAGATCCAGATGTTCCCACCCCACAGCCCTCAAGTCATATCCAGAAATGTGTCTCCTAGCTGATTCTAAATCCAGCCAAGTTGACAGTGAAGACTAACCATCATTAGTGTTTAGAGTTTAGTGTAATTTTCTGGAATTTTAGAAGAGAAGAAAAGTAAACTTGAAGTGAAAACTATGAGGTCTGTCTAAAAAGTAGGACTGTGCCTGAGGAGATGTCTCAGTAAGGAGAACACTTTCTGCTCTGGTCCAGTAGAGGACCTGAGCTTGGATCTTAAGCATTCACATAAAAAGATGGGATGCAGCATGTACCTGTGACCCCAGTGCTGGAGAGACAGGGACAGGTGGAGCCTGGAGTTCCCAGGTCAGCCAGGCTAGCCAGTGAGTAAACTCCATGTTTATAGAGAGATCTTGTCTCAAAAAACAAGGTGGAGTATAAAAGAGGAAAATTTTCAGTATCAGTGTCTGGCCCGCACATGTGTACACACACATGCACATACAAGCAAGCGCACATACTTAGGTTGTACAGCAGCTGGTTTATTGTGGGATCCTGAAAGGCCATGTATGTGAACTTTTTACAACAGTGCCTAATATATGGTATGTATCAGTTATTACTATATTATTAGTCCCCCACATTTCTCCTTAAATTAGATAGAAATCAGGATGTGCAGAAATGTGGAAAGGTCTGAGAATCCATGGGCACAAGATCAAATATAACTGCTTTAGGTAAGGGCTGAAACCCTGCTTTTAATATTAAGGAGGGAGGAAGGGAGGGGAAGAGAGGGGTTAGGAGGAAGGAAGAGAGGGAGAGAAAGAATTAAGCAATATTTTTAAGGTTAAAGGAATTTAGGGGCCGTTCAGGTGCTCCCATCCCTGTGCAATGAGAGCACACTGAATAAAACAACACCAGTGAGTATTCTGGAAGACTGATCCACTTCGCCCTCTCCCCTCCTCAGGACAATTTCCTCTATCGACATTGCATAGTCTCTTTATTAAACATCAAGGGTACCAGATGATTAATAGCCATTCCTTGTCCCTTTGCTTGTGTCCTATTAGAGAAAACTTTAACAAGCAGAGAAACACCCTGGGTGCCCTCAGTGCTGCATTTATGCATCCAGCAAGTGAGACAAGTGCTTGACGTGGGCGCTTGTACTGGGGGCCAACCCTAAGGCTCTGGCTTCGTGGACTGTGCTCTCAAGGATAATCCAGAGATAAGTTTCTTGCAGCTCTGTGTAGAAGGGAAATCTAGGAAGGTTGCACGGGAAAAGTAATACATGGGCCATCTGTGGGGATGGGGAAGAGTTCAGAGTGCGGGGCTTGGACATAGGAAATCAGACAAGAAACATGGCAGCACTAATTCCCGTTAGATGTTTTAGTAACAAGCCCAGCATTTTCCCTCTGGGAGAATTACGCTGAGCCAGCCAAGACCTGCACTTAAAGCAAAAGTGTATGTCCTGTTCGTACTTACACAGCTGTGACCCAGACAACCACAGGGAGAGACCAGAAGAAAAAGGACAGACATTCTTATGTGTGTCATTGTGCTGGCCACAGCTACTCAGCGTTATCTTCAGTCCTTTTAAAGAGGCAGTGACATTGTTTTAGTCTGCTTTTCAGGGAGAGCATGCTAGAGTCTCCTGCCTCCTCCATGGCCAAATGAAAGCCAGCTATTTTTAAAGCTATTGCCCTGTTCCAGTCATTTATCACCTTACTAAATGTCATTCATCTGTGACTGGCATCTTCCCCTCCTCCTAATTAGAAGTTTGCATAAGGAGCCATATGAAATTATGTGGCTGTTTTTACAGCCCAACGACACTCCAAAGGGGGCCTCTGGTTTGTTTTGAAAACTCCATTTCAACATTTAAGTCTCCAAGTACAGGTGTCCCACGTGTCCACAGCTCCATGCAGTGTCCATGCCTCTCTCTTACATAGGTTGCAGAATGGGATTCCTTTCCACATGGCCGAGTCCGAGCAGTTAAAAGGAAGCCTTGCTCTGTTTGATCCTTTGCTTTGTTTTAACAACACAACTATAGAAAATGGAATTGGTCTTTCTGACGAATCCCTCCAGACCAGGGGGTGGTGACTCCCTGAAGTTCGTCCTGACCATAGACAACCAAGCACTTGATATGTTGCCTTTCATCCCAAGCATGTATTTCTCTACAAAGTAATTCTGGATTTTCTAGAACTGAGTCCATAACAAGATAATTTTCGGTGCAAACAACCATGAATTAACGCTATAGCACCGCCTGCCCCAGAAGCTCACTATTTCTTGGTTCCAGACTCCTATAGACAAAGCTGAGAACTCTGTTCATTCATTGAAACACCAAACTAAGCTCATTCATTCATTATATATCCACACTTCACAAATGTGAAGACTTGTTAAAGCCTGAAAGGCAAAGTTTAGGATTCCCACAGATTTTTGACCACTTTGTTGATACATAACTCACACAAATAACACCTGCCCACATGAAGTCCGCAGTTCTTCAGGTCTCCTAGCATGGTACAGCACAAACGTCACCGTAAGAACATAAAGGACTCTCACTGCTCTCCAAAGAACCCATGTCCTCATCAGTAGACTTTCACTATCCCCACCCAACCTCGTCTGATTTCCTAATGATTTCTAGTTTTTACTTCTTCAGTCTCATGTTTTACTTACATCTGAGAACACACAGGGGCTGGTAGCCCAGCATACTGGGGTGTGCAAGGACTTCCGGCTGGCTTACTTCTAGAAACAGTAACCGCTTGGCTTCCCACCTCCAGTCCCCTGCTTGAGGGAAGTGTGTCAAGTTCCCTTCTCTGTGAGCTGATAAACTCACTTATGAAGGGCACAGATGGGAGACACTGGGCTGCTCTCTGAGACCCATGTGAGCATTGTAAAAACCATGCAAATTTTCTGGAGATGTCCCCTAGCAAGCCCCAGGAGAGAAAGCAGACTGTCGCCCTGGGCATGCATGCTGGTTGAGCCCAGGTTGCAAGAGTACTGGATAACATGAGAGAACTCAGGGGAGCAGAGGTCAGAGGCACCTTCTCTCTCTCTCTCTCTCTCTCTCTCTCTCTCTCTCTCTCTCTCTCTCTCTCTCTCTTTCTCTCTCTCTGTGAGTGTGTGTGCACGTGCGTGCATGCATGTGTGTGTAAAAGAGTCACAGACGTGCAGTAGAAAGCAGAATTCTTCCTCCAACCCCCACATGTAGCAAGCATGTCCCATTCCCATTGTGTCCTCTAACATAGGACTCCCTCTGAGGAGGCTGGAAGCTGGGAGGAGGCCTCCATCCCTCACTCTGTGTGAAAACAGCTACTATTCACTTGGAATGAGCCTTCATGACATGTGACCTTATCAGCCAGCATGGTCTGGAACTGAAGAGAGGGAGTTAGACCACACAGACCTTCAGTCAATATGAACCCAGGAGCCGGGCTTTTTTCTTTTCCTGCCTTCATTGTTATAGAAGCTTCTAGATGTGGCTAAGCAGACAGAAAGATGAATGTCAGTGGAAAGAGTGAGATGTAGGATGAAGAGTCGAGGTAGACGGCTCCTTGCTCTCAGACAATGAGTCCTCTTTCCCGGATTTTGATACAGGAAGCCAGAGAGTGATAAATCTGTAGTGTTAAATGTCCGGGTACTGAAGAGGAGAGGGAGTTATTGACCTCCAAACACTGTGGGGAGGTTTTGCAGGAGTCCTACACCACATGGGCAAGAGCATTGGAAGCACATGGCAGGGCGCTCACATCAGGCCATGTCCATATGCCCACTGGGAAATCACAGACCTGAGAGCAAGCACGTGTAATGATGACAGAGGAGGGTACCGGTGATGTGGCATATCGGATTGGCCAACACGAGTGGAATCTGAAAAGCCTATGGGTACAACAAGTTGATAATAGTGTGTTTGTTATCTGTTTCAAATTTGCTAAGAATGTGTGTTCCAAATGTTCTTACCTTTATGTGATTGATAGGTAAGTTCATTTGGTAGACTCTCCCACATGTCGCTTCTGAATCATAGCATCGCTTTGCAGTTCATTAGAATTATCACATTATAGCCAACCTGCAGCAGAGAGAGAGAATCTAGGGTGAACCACATGAATGAGGTCTTAGTGAGGGTGAATGAAGCACAGGTTGTGATCCACTCTGGCATGCCAAGGTGAAGGGAATGTGCCAACTTGTAGAGAGCTTTGTTACTCTAACTGAAATGTTATTCTGGATGTCACTAAGACATCATTTAATTTCTTATGGCCTCTTGTTTCTCCAGAATCCATGTCCTCCCCCATCCATCTACAGCTCAGCAACTTGAGGTCAAGAACTTCCCTGTAGACCCCAGAAATGTTATCCATACATGACTATTCTTTGTTCTTTCCTCTTTAATCAGCACACACCATGAAAAAAAATCCAGCTCATGTTTTCTTCACAGATATTATAATGGAGAAGTGGGAAATAAATTTAGGTTCCTAATTTCCATTTCACAATAAAAATAATAAACTGTGCAAAAGACAAATTTGTGCAATGAGCCAAGAGGCCTCCAAGGTCTGGCTTCTCATTTCTTCTGTCTTTATAGACATTGAAAGAAGATATAGGTCCTTCCACTTGGGATATCTTCATGTAAAAATCTGAATCTATAAAACAGAAAGATTACAGTGGGGTGTTTGTGGTGAGAGCTACTGAACTTGAGACAATTGTGTGTACAAGTTGTAGCTATTGCAGAAATTGCCTTCTTGGAAAGTATAATTCCAAGAGTATAAAATTAAATAAGAAAAAAGTGGCATCTGATAGCCAGAATCTAATCAGTGTCAACTACCTATTAACAACTTAACAGACTTTAGCGAGGCTCCTAGAGGACTCCAGCCCTAGGTAAACGAATCTTTGGGTTGCCTCATAGTAGAAAAACAGTATTTCCTAAGAGGTTTTTCATTCCTCCCAGGCATTAGTGTTTCTTCTGTGTTACATAGACTGAGGTCATGTCCAACCACTTCTTAGTATGTTTGATTTTCCTTTAAGAATACTCTGAACTGGAGGGTCCCATTCTCCAACATTTTTACCTTCCCTTTAACTGGCCTTTTTGCCATATTCAATGAGCTACCTGCCCCAGATATTTAAAAGTCAAATATTCTCATTTCTACACAGGTCTGATTACCACGACTTCAAGGAAATTGGATCGAGAGCAGCAGGCGGAACATTTTCTGGAGGTAAGTGCATAGAGAGAAGCAGCACTCATTAAAACTGACTTTCAGTAAACTCCCCTAACCTTCATCACAAGCGAGAACCTTACCGCGTCTAAGCAGTGGGTTTCCAAGGCAGGTGCTCCTCCTGGCCTGATTGAGTCTGAAGGCAGAGGCTTCCAGTGTAACCTTATCCAAGCCCCGCTGTGAGCCTGTGAGTGGAGAGAGGCCCGCAGAGAGCACTTAGCCCGGTAAGGACAGGCAGGTGCCTGCACACGTCTGCCTGGACTTCAGACGGCTATCAATAATCAGAGAAGAACATTGTGGTGCAGAGCCCAAGGTTTCAACTCCAGATGTGTACGGGGGGGGCGGGGGGAGCAGTGGCACTGCTGCAGGAGTGAAGCATGTCATTTGAGAGGACGCTGCTCACCTCATTTCTCACCCTGGGGAGAGGGCTGAGGCTGAGAGGTGCGCCGTGATTCACAGCCCGAGATGACTGCTCCCGAAACTGCAAAATCCACAGCCATAATTTATTAAGACAGGAGCAGACACAGAGGAAACTCTAAGAGCATTACTTCTGAGGAAGAGAGAGCGTAAAAGACAGTATAAGGCAACAGATGAGAAGACAGATATGAGAGAGCTCTGCGGATCTTCTGCATTTCCAGGGTCTTTATGGGGTAGCTTGATGGAGTTTTATAGCACCGTGATTTAAGTGTGACAGTGTGATACGGAATGGAGGATGATGCTCAAATATGAGGGTATTGTCCAGGGCTGATAATATGCATGCTTTTGAAATGTTTCTTTTATGCTTAAGACTTGCTCACATGCACCATACCTGCGCGTACACACACACACACCTCTATATGTATAGATATATATATATATATATATACCTACATACAACTATAAGCTTATTTTCCTGCACGCACATCTATATGCCTAGAGACATTTGCACACCTTACACATACACCTGCATACCCCTATACAAATACACACATACCTGTACTGCACGTACACAGCTCTCAAATCTTATACAGGAATCTTCCTTTATTTATTTTTCACCATGAAGGAGCTTTGTAAGGAGCACTGGGCATTGAAGTATTCTGCCTTGTGTAGCCTAAAGCTTTTCATCATGCTGTGTAATTAATCACGCTCGCTTCTCTTTCCTTCCCCTGGAGCATTACAGAGCATGCGTAGTGCTTATACCTTATAGGGACACTGTTAGCGTCAAATCTTGTGTTCTATAGCAAAGTAATTTTCAGAACTCCAAGTCCCACACATAATAGAGTGTTGTTGTTACAGAAAAACCCTGTGATAATCTGTTCAAATACCTTCTTTATCCCATAAAGATAAAGACTACAGGCTGACAAAAATAATTATAGTAATTCTTTTCCCAAAATCCTATTAATGGACTGAGTCTCCAACTGGTCCAGGTTGGCGATGCCAGTGTTGTTTTGTGTGTTTCTTTACTCTCCAGAAGGAGCTCAAGAGCCCTGGAAGGGCTTTGTTAAGAGGTAGCTAGCCCTGTTACAACCCAGAAGGAGAAAAAGAAAACAGCATTTCCTTAGGTGGAGCCCATGGCATCTTCGAGAGGGTGTGGCTCAGAGCAGGGACAGTGATGTGCTGCAGAGAAGTGATGCAAGGTTGTTTGGGGTCAGTAGGCTTCCTTACCATGCACATCCTTGATGCTTTCTGACTCCTCAGAGACTTAGTTAAGTGTGGAGTAACAGGGTGGTGCTTTGAACTTGCTTAGCTTGAGGTCTGATGAAGAAAACAGCGGTCCTGGGCAACTGAATGCAGCCTGGTCTCTGGCTGCGGCTAGGCACCACCCAGACCCCCAACAGATGGAGGGCAGGAATGATTAGCCATGCCATAGTCAAAGGGAGAAGCCACTAAGAAAGGTACCACGGGAATGCAAGAGTGTAGGGGTGGGGGATGGGTTGATTAGGAAGCCCTATTTAAAGAGGTGATATTTGATGGCTTGGGTCTGAGATTCACAGTGTCTAAGAAACAGAAAGAAGAGGAGGGTATCAGTGGGTATCAATGCAGGGGCAGAGGGAGACATGATGGGAAGTCAAAGTGAAAAGCAGCAGATCGATGCGGTAAGGATCCCATACTTGTCCTGGAGTGTGACAGACAGCCACTAGCCCATTGACAAGTCAGTTACAGAGTCAGGGTGGGGGCAGGGCAGCAGGGACAGTGGAAGACAGTGGGAAGTCTTAGTGAGACCCAGGTAAGATAGTGTGGCCTGGAGGAGAGTGAGGACAATGTAGATCAAGAGGGAATTATCTACTGCAGGCCTCATTGGGGATCCGGGGACAGCAGGAGGCTGACTTTCTGAAGCTTTCAGAGTTCAGAATTTAAGGGCTCTGAGCCATCTGAGTGAGACTAGGCTGCCCCAGGGCACACCTCATTGCCTTGGAGTGCACTGGTCTACGGAGACTCAAAAGCCAGCTGACTCTTCCTCTCTTCTCTTTCTTCTTTCTCTCTCCCCATCTCTCTTTCCACCTCTTCCTCCCCTTTCCCTTCTCCTTCCTTCCTCTTTTATTCTCTTGTTCTCAGCCTTTAAATTGCTTATTTTGTAGTCGTGGTGTTTTTATTTTATGTAACATCACATATATTTGCTTTTTAATTGATCATGAGAGGAATATTATAATTAATATTGTTATATTAACTATATATTAACTAATGTAACTAGTACTTATAATGAATAGTCCTGAAAAATAACGCTTGGCAGTGCAGAGTAGAGTTCTCCACTGTACACAGATGTCTGTAGCTTCTGATCCATTTGGAGAGTCCTGAGTGTGGGCATTAACCTTCTGAAGAGTTTAATCACCCACGTAACACTATGATTCTCTAATGCCCATAATAACCTCTGGTCTCTTTCATATTTTTCCTTTCCAATAAGATGAAGTTGACTTTTCCTGAAAGAGCCTGTTTAGAAGCCAATATGGCACCCAGAGGACATGGGTAGTTGGGAGTTGGTTGCTATCCCCATGATAGAAGGCCCTTCAGTTATACACTTATTGAAGATACTTACTCTTATTGTGTGTGGGAGGAGGGGTGCATGGTCTTGCAACTCTGCAGAGAAGTCCCATTAACCTGCGGCTGTCCCATTAACCTGTGACCCACCTATGGCCCTGTTACTCAGGAGGCTGAGGCAGATGGACCACAATTCTGACTAATCTAGTCTACGTAGTGAGACTGTCTCTCAAACAAACACCATGTGGATACCAGAGGCAGCTGGATGTTCCCAGAATCCAGAGACCTTGCCAATGCAGGAAGAGTAGCAAGGAATGCAGACAGACTCGCATGTACAGTGCCTCTTTCCTCGGTGGTTTCTGTGGTGATTCTCACCCACCTCAGGAAGTCACTTATGTTAAGATATTCTGCTGCTCTTCTCTCACTTCCACAGATGCAAAAAATAAATTTGTAGCTCATGTATTCTGGGTTTCTACATTCCTGACAAGCTGCTACGGTTGTGGTATGGGAGGCCAGTTCCTACATCCGCAGAATCTTGGAAATGGACACATTAATTAGTGAGTGAATAAGGATCGCGCCTTGGTGGTTTTATCTTTGGTCTAGGTTACTCCATTTTTAGAGAAGTCAGCTACAAAATAAGGAATAAAGGCACTAGCTCGCCCTTGCAGTGTAATCACTAATGTAGACTGGTTTATCACCCATCAGATGCTGAAGCTCCCCAAAGGCACAAAACTCCATTTCTTGAGGTATTGAGTCAAGGCCATGTGAGGAAGACTGGCGTTCATTTCAAGAGTGCCTGAATCCGGTAGACTCTCAGAGCTCAGATGCAGCCTTGGACCTCTCTAGACGCCCCCAGTCCTCTCCATAAAGAGGAAGACCATTCCTGTCACTCAGCTGATATAAAAAGTGGATGAATGAGAGCTGGAAGGTGCTCCACGTGTGGATGCTAGGGTCTATGTGTGAGCAATGGACGTGTGGTCAATACAGATTGCCTTCCTCGCCTCTGTTTTCTACACCTGGGAAACTCTGGATGTAGTGTGAATGCCATGACTGGTGTTACCCGAAAAGACATAGTGCCAGGGTCGCTACCAGCACATGCTAAAGGGTGTGAGCTCCAGACAGAAGTCTAGAGATTCTGCCTCCTTCCATTCGCATGAGGATTGCCAAGTTAAATTGTCTTCTACTATGGTTTTCTTTATCTGTGAAATGGAAGTAACAACAGCTTGCTTTATATACACAAGGCACAGAGAGCCAGGAACTCGCAGTCTCCAAACCCTGCCGGCCCCTCCCTCTCCCTCCTCCTCCTTTCTCCTGGAAAAACCACCCTGTCAGTTACCTTTCCTTTCTGTAGCTGCTCCAGCAGTTGACTCTCTCACATTGGTGTGATTATTCTTACACACACACACACACACACACACACACACACACACCACAAAGTCCTGACTTGTCTGTGTCTTTATCTTGCTTGCATGATTATTCTTTTATTCTTCTTTTTTGATTCTGAAATGATGCTCTGTTCAGGGCTGGATGTTCTGATTAAAATCTCCCAAAGAGAGCAGAGAAAGTATTTTATTTGTAAATCATAATTATGGCAGGACAGGGCCCTGTCCTGTATAGAGTCAGTAGATGAGAAATAATCCTGAATGTGTGGAGAACTTGAAGTGCCTGAGAGAATGTGGTGAGGCTTTATGTGGTAAAATTGGTTTAAATATCACATCGTAGCAGAGTTGTGCCTGAGACCTACAGGCATGTGCACCCTTTAGTGTCTGTCTGTCACAGACTAATCCTACAGGCATGTGTGTTATTTAGTGTCTGCCTTTCACAAACTCATCCATCATCTTCTGTAGGCTGCAACTCATGAAACTCTGATTTTCCTCACACCTGGAAGTCTCTGCACTTTCTTATTAATTAAATTTGTCCTTTGGTAATTTTATACAGGTATGTAATTTAATTTCATCAGGCTTCAGGTTACTCTCTCCGCACAATGAGAGAATGTGCTGAATGTTAGGAAGTGATTGTCCTACTTCCTCTTGGCACAGATGTCAATCCACGTGCCTGGAATGTGCTTCCGGGAATTCCCTACCTGGGTAAGCATCTGCTTCTGAAGGCATCATAACTTCTGGAGAAGGACAAGCACAAGCCTACTTCACACTGCTATTTCCAGAACTTAGTCCTAAGAGAAGGGCTGGAAAGAAGGCTCAGAGGTTAAGAGCATTGCCTGCTCTTCCAAAGGTCCTGAGTTCAACTCCCAGCAACCACATGGTGGCTCACAACCATCTGTAAAGGGGTCTGGTGCCCTCTTCTGGCCTGCAAACATACACGCAGACAGAATATTGTATACATAATAAATAAATGTTTTAAAAAATCCTAAGAGAACTGGAAGGTGTCTCCTGGGTGTCCTGTATTAGCCACTTTTCCTGTGTATGCAGGAAGGAAGAGATCTTTGTCTCATGCCGTCCCACTCCGCATAGAGGCTACTGTTTGAACCACAGCCTGTGTTCAAAGCCCAGGAGCAATTCCTAAGTCTCATTTCCCTACTGGAATCTGTCACCCCTAGGAGGTGATAAAGATATAATTCAGAAAGACATCTTAGAATTTTTTTATGATAGCTGTTGTAATTCCTGGCCGCTGTGCACTTGTAAAGATGCTGACATGTCAGGATTAGGCATGGAGCTAAGCCTTGAGCTAAGATGTACGTTCCTATGACACTATTGATATTGTATACACTTCCAGGTGACTACTTTAAATAAAACAGAAAAAAAAAATCAACATTGGTTTACAATGTATAAACTACTCTTTAGCGCTGTACCTTCTAAAGTTCTCAGGACCAGGCAGCCAGAATCCAGAGGAGTCAGACCAAACTAGAATGTCTTCTCCTCTGGAGAGAGGCATGGCTCGTTCTACGTGTCTCTGTGTCAGGAAGAATCCCTCAGGAAAGCCTCACCTTTCCAAGCTCCAGGATGAGCATCTGAAGTGCTTGAGGAGGTGACAGAGTGCAGGAAGCCATGTTAAATTCACAGCTCTACTCTAGCCGCATTGGCGGAGATCCAAACCAGCAGCCAACAGGCTCTCAGAGTCTGCAGGAATTAGAGACCCTCTTGTGTGTTTTTGACAAGGGAACATGATAAGGGTTTTTATTTATTCAGCATTTAGGAAACAGAGGATGCTGTTCTGTATCTATTAGCCATAGCCAGGGCGTGCCTCTGCCTGAAACATCACAACCCCCGCCCAAGGCCATGACAAATTCAGGATCTGTGCTTCAGCACGTGTGTAACGCCATCTGCCCAGCCTCAGAAGTGCTTCCAAGAGCAGGGCACTTCAAAGTCCCTGTCAGACCACAGGGGCATTAGCGTATGAGGAGGGCCACTCAATTTCTGATGCTCTAAAGCATAGATGACATAGATGTGTAGTAGACCTTTGTTTGTAGGCCACCACCCAGCTCCAAATCACGACACGGAGACTTCTGCTTAGTTATAAATGCCCGGTCTAGCTTAGGCTCGTTTCCGGCGAGCTCCTTTAACTTAAATTTACCTATTTCGCTTTATCTGCCTTTTCCTCAAGACTTTTTGCTTTTCTTACTTTCTGTGTATCTTACTTTCACTGCTTCTCGTGTCTGCTGACTGGCAGCTGCCTGGCTTTTTGTCCCAGGCTTCTTCTCTCCTTCTTCTCTCGTTCTTTTCTCTCCCTATTCATATACTCTCTGTCCACCAGCCCAGCCTATCCTTTCTTTGCCATTCAGCTCTTTATTAGACCAATCAGGTGCCCAGGTAAAACAAATGTCACACATCTTTTCATAATTAAGCACATATCCTTTTATTGTTAAACAAAAACATCATTAACAAATGTAACACACCCTTACACAGTTAAAGTAATATCCCATAGCATAAACAAATATAACACTTCTTTGCCTAGTTAAAATAATATTCTACAACATATACATCCACACACAAACACACAGATAGAGACAATACGCATATGACAAATACACATACATTCAAGTACACATTCAGATGCACACATAGAGACAAATACATATATGTACATATATACACATATTTATGTATACATATACACATACATATATATAGACATATATACTACATGCACATACTCACTCATATCCACAGAAATATATACACATGCATAAATATATACATATATATAAACAGAATAAATTCAAATTCACATGTACATATATATACACACATAAATATACATAGACCTATATACATATGTGCAAAGAAACATTTATGCACCCACATACTTATATACGTGCACACACATACATATATATATATATACTCACACGCACACACAGGAATATATTTGCATACATACATACACAAAAGTACATGTACACAATAAATACAAATTCACACACATATACACAGTACATCTACATCATGCATGCCTACACATGTGTACCTACATGTCCACATATATGTGTATATGTATGCCTGCACTTAGTTACACATACACTTATGCACACACATACATACACATACTCATGAACATACACACATACATCTATACACACAGACACAATACTACATGCCCACTAACACTACTCATAAAAACATACATGTGTGCATACATAAATGCATATGTACATTCATACATACACACACACTAACATTTATGAAAGGGAGAAAAAAGCTAAACTACTCTAAAACCCCTAGAATTTTAGACTGACTGGGTAGAATTGTAAGTACAGTTATTTTGAATTATGAAATGGTTTCAAGCACGTACCTATGATGTACAAAAGCATATAATACAAAACATATTCATTGTAGGGAAGAAAAAAACAGAGCGCGACATGCAAAAGGACATAAACAACCAGGAAAAACCTAGGTGAGGAAACTATTAGCATCCATAATTTCCCCAATCAAAAGTAATCACTTTTTCTATTTTTTATATAATCTTTCAGAACATTTTTGCATTTACATACATACACACATCTCTTCCACATAACCTCACATAAAAGCTGGAAAAATGGCTGGAGAGAGGCTAGGTGCTTAAAGCAGACACCCAGAGTTCGGTTTCCGGCACTCGCTTCAGGCAGCTCCCTGTCTGTAGCGCCAGCTCCAAGACCTCGGCTGTCTTCTTCTGGCCTCTGTGGGCACGTGCACGTATGTGTACATACAGGTGTCCCCATCCATATAAATCTTTAGAAGCTGTCAAATATAGTATAATATTGTAAATATTCTTTTAAAAACAATTTTCATTTATTGTGTTCATTTATATATTGATAAATTTATGTGTCTCCCACCCCACCCCATAATGGGGTCTCATTAAACAGTACTTGTGGAACTCTGTGATGACCTCAAGTAGGGAACCACCCATCAGAGGACTGCATGGATTTTTGCCCCGCCTTTCTCCTAGGCCCTCTATTTAAATGTCTGTGCTGTTGGTATGCAGCCCACTGGGAGGCTGTTGACTGACCTGCTCATGAAGCAATTCAAACACAGATTGTGGAAAGCAACCAGCAGCACTTAACCGAAGGCTGGGTCAGACAGCACTGAAGCAGGAGCAGAGGACCCTCGCTGGCCCAGGCGTGCACCCTTGGGTACCGCAGCCACTTTCAGACACCCCCTATTCCTCTCACTTTCAGGGTAGACTCACATTCTATGCCACAACACAGTTCTCACTGAAGCCACATCGTAACCATCTTTCGCCAAAGGTATCAATCAATAAATCTGACACAACCTTAAAATCTTCCCATTAGCCAATACTTTTGACCCTGCTAGTCTAGGGCTTATTAAAACCCTCAATTGATGGTAAGCATTCACCAAATCTGAGCATGGAGCCACTTCACATCTAGCATGACTGCCTGCCCCCTCTACAAGTGACTCTTTCTTATGTCATTGGAGATGAATCACTGCTATAGCTAAATGCCTGTGTGTCTTTGAGAGGGCATGGATGCCATCCCAGGCTGGAAGGAACGATCCTGGCGTGTAAGTCTGGCTCAGCTGTTAAGAGCTACTCTTGCAGAACACCCAGGTTCAGTTCCCAGCACCTACACTGCAGTTTGCAGCTGTGTGTCACTCCAGTTCCAGGGGTTATGGCACCCTTTCCTGGCCTCCAAGGACACCAGGCACACATATAGTGCATATTCATAATGTACCCAAACACAAAATAAAAGTCAATAAACTTCTTTTCTTAAAAAAAAAAAAAAAAAAAAAAGCAAAGCAAAATCCTGTCAGATGACACCCATGGCAGCAACAAACAGAGAAGCAACTGTTGACATAACCCTATGCGTGTCCACTGAGGCTGGGCTGTGGAGCGACTCCGAAAACCCCTAGTGTGCACGCTAATACGTCACTGCTGCCCTGGGTTAAACCCACTTTCCCACAATCTTGATGTGTGCTTTTAAGGGAGGGATGGCAGGGGAAATAATATACGTCAGTGAAATGCTCTGTTTGAGGGTGAAATGTACGAAAACATATTATTTATGATATGAGTGTACCAAGACCAAAGATTATAGGATCCTTAAAGACTGATTTTGTTCCCTTAAGTATTGGCTAAGCTGAACTGCAAAGCGCTTTCATCCTCCGCTGTTCCGTGTGTTTAAACTGAGGAGGGAGAACTGAGTGGCCGCTCAGCTTGCAGCTAGCTCTTATCTAAGAGGAGGTCTAGATACCTGGGACTGTGGTGGACATTTCCAGAGCTGTGAACAGGAAACTGTAGGTAAACCCGCTTCAGAAACGGTAGAAAGGGCCACATCTGGGTGGAGGCCAACTGGAAAGAAAAACGAACTTGGACCCCTTAGCTCACATCACTACATGATCCACCGTGAATTTATTTGACTCCAGTGGGACAGAACTTACACGATGCAGAGACCAGCACTCTGGCCAATTGACATCTGAGATTACCTGCTAAGTGCTCACACAGGCGTTTGGACGAAAGGCCTGACACAGCACGTTAAGGAAGCAAGACGGGAAAATGATAAGACTATAGATGAACGCACATCACAGGTGACAGTGAGTCACTAGAAGAAGGGCTGCCCTGGAGAGCCACACCTGAGATCTGGGTTATGAGTTCAAACCCACGAGAGTTATCCGTGTATGGAGGAGCATTGTTCCACTGCCGCCTTGTTCGCCTTTTAATTGCCACACACATTTCAATCACATCCAGATGTTCTATTATTGTGGCTACCAACTTGGGAAATTACATTGTAGTCACTTTCAAAGCTGTCAGAACACTAAATTCAACAATGACAGTTTATAACCCATTTTCTCTAATTTTTTTTCTTAACCCTAATGGGTTAGCATTTACATAAAGAAAGCCAGGCTTTTTAAACTGGGTTTTTCCCATAAATGTAAAGTCACTCTTTATGGTTCCACAGATGTGCCTTGCCTCTGGACATGCCTCATGCCCATCTTAGTTCACCTCTCTTTGGGCTTGAAACAAAAAAGGAAACTGTGGGGCTGAAGATACAACTCTGTTCTTAAGAGCTCTGGCTGTTCTTCCAGAGGTCTCTGGTTCAATTCCCAGCACCCACACAGCAGCTCACAACTGGCTAGAGCTACAGTTCCAGGGTACTCAACACCCTCATGCAGGCAAAACATCAATGCACATAAATTTTTAAAAAATGGAAATTGCTTGATATTTAACATTAAATAGTTGAATTTAATAATGAAATTCTTTCAATGCCTTTCGAACATGAGTGTGTGGTGTGATTAAGTGTTGTGTGTGAAAATTGCAGACTGGTTTAAAGGACCAGCATTATTAATTTTGAAAATGCATGTTTTCCTATCTAAATTAAAAAATATGTGATAGGGTATTATCTGTTTTACAACTGATATGTTTAATAGTTCCCACAAGGTTTCATCGGTAATTTTCAGTTGCAAAGGGATGAGTTCTTGCAGCTCAATGCCCTCAGCATTCTAATGGTAATGTAGAAATTGGGAGGCTTGGCCACATTCATCGAAGGTAAACTGCAAAGAATCAGCCACTTTCAAATCAAACAAAGGCACAGAGAACCTTGAGGGTCCTTTTGAAAGGAGACTGCTTCTAACAAGTCAGATTACAGTGTCTGTTTCCAAAGTCAATGGAAGGCTGAGTTCACAGGAGACGGTTGCTGCTGCTCTTTTGTGGGGGTTGCTTGCTTGCATAATCTGCCTGCACTGTGCCCAGCACCCCACTGAACTCAGTAACTGTGCCTGCACTGTGCCCAGCACCCCACTGAACTCAGTAACTGTGCCTGCACTGTG
>JAQHUG010000110.1:1962094-1985631 GCA_028555095.1 Dicrostonyx torquatus
CTCAGTAACTGTGCCTGCACTGTGCCCAGCACCCCACTGAACTCAGTAACTGTGCCTGCACTGTGCCCAGCACCCCACTGAACTCAGTAACTGTGTAGTGCCAGTGCTGTTGGCGCTCAGAATTCGCTTAGCGCTCTCACAGCGTCTGAGTGTCATGATGTTCTGTCTACTAGGTGCAGGGAATTTTAATTTAATGCCCTCTTCGAGCTTTGGAAGTGTAATGACCCATGTAAGGTAATCCTCGACTCCAGCGGGACATTTTTGGAGCAAAGCCACAGAATTGTTCAAGAATCCATTAAAAAAAAAAATCAGAGAAACTTTCCTTGCCACACGAAAATGCAGAGGTTTAGCTGACTGGCTTTTCCCATCTCTGTCCTCAAAGCCGTCTACATCATTATTTCTCAACACACGCATACGAAAACAAGACAAGTAGAGAGAACTGGAGTCTGTCTCTGATACTTAAACCACTCTACTCATCTTCAGTTATGCTATGATCCCGGCAGATGCTGGAACAGAAAAAACACAAATAAAAAGTGAACAGGAAGCCACCTACCCAGCCCAACACCCTGTCTGTTAGCTTGACCTAGCTACGACCAGACTAAGGAATATCTGTCGGTTTCCTGGATTTCTCCCATGAAGACAAGGCTCCTTTTGGTTAAATAGAAACTGGCACAGACAGCTGTGGTTTTGTCTGCTTTCCTCGCATGATGCTGAGGATGGAACCCAGGGTTTCCCACACTTCAGGTAGGCATTCTGTACGGACCCACACTCCCAGTCGCACAGAACTTGTTTTTAATCAATCATGTCTTTAGTACTGACGTAATTCCGGGCGCCTACTGGGCACTGTGAACTGTTTATTTGAGGAACAGATATTCCATAAAGGGTAGCACCAGCTAACTATAAGAAACTCCTGTCTTGCTTATTTTGTTTCTAAAAAAAGGAAGAGAAAGCTCTTTTGGGAACCCGGCAATCTTCAAATCTTCAGTTCCTTCTTTTGCCTCACTTGGAAACCATAGGGAAGCTAAACTACCGGAAGAGCTGAGTGCATCAAGAAAGGGATTACAATCGTGGGGAATATTTAAATTCTATCAAATCAAGGGGACTCTGAGTACAAAGCCAGCTTTAGTTTTTGCATCATGGTGACAAAATAACAACTCAAAAAAGGAAGGATGTGTCTGCTGTGGTGTGGGAAGTTTCAGTCTGCCATGGCAGGGAATGTGGAGCAGAGCGGCTGGCTCAGCTGGGACAAAGCACAGGGAGAGCAGACCTTTGCTGCCAAGGTCTCTGTTTCCTCCTGGGCCCCACCCATGGATGGATGCTGTCCCTCTTTAGATTTGGTCTTACCCTGTGGCTAAACCTCTCTAGAAATGTCCTCACAGACATTCAAAGGTATACTTACTAAGCACCCAGATACTTGTAAATGTAGCAAAATTGGCAATAAAGATTTACTATCACACAGCCCATAATAAATAATAGCTAGGGGCAGACATAACTGGACACATATATAGATTTTCCACTTTATAAAACATAGGAATCACCAAAAAGGTTGCCCTAAAAGGATTGGGGCTACCAGTTTAATTATCAGCTAATTAACTGAGGGAGCATATATATAACAGAACTACGTGTAAAAGTGTGAGAATCAGCTTCTGTGTGATAGGGTTCCAAGACTTCACCTAGAGGAAAGGGGAGAGCTCCAGGCCTTGAAGAACAATATCAAAGAAAATAACATACATGATTCTAGCACTAATGTAAGTAGTAAAGCATGTGGTACTCTTGGGAGGTGGTGATGCAGGGAACCTGATTGGCAAGCAGAGTAAGAATTAGAAAAGGAGGGAGGCTGAGAAGGCAGGGCTGTGAGGCCCGAGCAGGATGCCAGCACATTGACATGCGTGGATAAAGAAGATCGCCGGGGGAGTGTGCCTTTATACTCAGAGCCTGACATCCAGCTAGAGAAGAGGAGGAGGAGCAGGCTGTGAGGTCTGACCTTCACAGCCTGGAGAAGCACACCAGGAGAGATGAAAGTGGAGCAAGAAAGGAGTGCGCAGAACTCTGGGATTCTGAAAAGAAGAGGGAGGGTCATGGTCTGTCCCAGAAGTCAGAGCTGGAGCCAGCAGCTCGCCGGTACAGACATCATGAGTTCAGTTCATTCCTGTGGAGTCCCCCTGTTTGCTTATCTCCTCCTCCCCATACGTGTGATGTCAGGAAAAGATGTTCCAGGGGACATTTCTTGGAAAAGCAAAAGGTCCTTTTTAAATTAGTTTTTCCTGTAAATTTACATTATTTCAATTTTGCTCATTTTCATGAAGTTCTTGACTCACAGGGTGTGATCAATTGCTTTGTTTCCAAACACTGGGGCTTGACTTAAGGCCTGGGCATCTCGGTTTCCTTCTTAGCTGTGTGCTGTTATCTGAAGAAGGCGTCCCAGAGACATGCTGTTGTAAAGACTCTGGGGTAGGAGCTGGACTCTTCCTTTTGCCACCATAGTAAGCCTTGTTCTTCCTGGCGCAGCAGCCTATGGTGTATTTGCTTAGAGGAAGATGCTCATTGCTCCAGCAGCTCTCTTCCCAGAGTTGGGAGAGACTCATGACTGTAGCCAACCATAATTGCAATAAAGATTCTGCCAGATATCACTGAATGAGTGAGAGAAAATTTTTATTCCATGACAATTTCAATGCCCTCAGCTACAAATGGGAATGATTACAAGCAACTTACTGGGTATTTGAAATGCTATAGAGAAGAATAAACTGAGAGGAGGAGAGTGCCTGCCATTGGCTCCACTACTGTTACTTGTCTTCTTAAAGTTAAAAAAAAAAAAAGCACACATAATAAAATCCTACCTTGTCCCAAAGCTGGTATAATCTTCTTAGACTATAATTCAATAGGATGCTGTTTCATGAATACGAAGGAGAAAGGCATTTTGATGCTTATGAAAATATAGAAGCCGCCACCATCAAGGACACCCCTTTGCCTTCAGGGTGTACCTCCTCAGGTCCCCTGCTAGCAGTCCGCCAAGGGTGAGCGCAGAAAGTGAGTGGTGCAATCTTACCTTGAGGACCTGTCAGGAGGATTACCATGACTCATGCTCCTACAGAGGAGGTCTTTAAGTGAGTCATTAGAGTGTTAGAATTGCATGGAATGGCTTTGTCACCCAAGTGATAAGAGGCTTCGCTTTGATGCTGTTAAATCTGAAGGGGCTGACAAGCAAGAACTCTGCATGAGGATCGCAGGAAGGGGATGTGCTTCTGAGAGTTGGTGCCAGGCCTCTCTTCTCTCATTGTCCTGCCATGGGCTTTGGCTATTGTATTGTTCATCACTTAAATTTGATTTTAGATCATTTCTACAGCTTTTCATTGATGGCCTAGTGTGTGCAACTTTTGTCCCCGGTATGATGAGGACCAGGACAAACAAAGACATGGCTTGTTGGACTCCCACCTTCTGAAGCCCAGGGAAGGCAAATGGTCAGCCATGGTCTCCATGAAACAGCTTTTGTTCAAACGGCACTGATGATGTGAACATTGCTAAGCATTCTCGGAAGTGACAACGGAATTTCAAACGGCCAGGCTTTCAGCCATTTCAGGCTTCCCCAAGGAAGCCCGTTCAACTCTTTCTGCCCTTTGCATCCTGAGACAGTGACATGTTTCCATGGGGTGATCCCTCCAGAGGAGAGTACTCCCTTCCAAACTTTGTTTCCTGAGGCTCAATAGGCCACCAAGAGCATATGACAGGGTGCCCTATTTTCTGGGTAGAATGGGGTAGACGCCAAGCTGGTCTGTGCATGGCTTTGAAAGTAAGAAGACACTGCCTTAGGAATGTTGTGCAGTGGTTGGCTGGAGCTAGGTGAAGCTTGGGCTGACCCACACTTAACTTTCCAGCTTCATGTTCTCCGTTTCCTACCACACAGAGCACACAGAAGGTGTGAGGTCTGAGAGTGCTCCTACACAGAGCACACAGGAGGTGTGAGATCTGAGAGTGCTCCCACACAGAGCACACAGAAGGTGTGAGGTCTGAGAGTGCTCCCACATAGAGCACACAGGAGGTGTGAGATCTGAGAGTGCTCCCACACAGAGCACACAGGAGAAGATGTGAGGTCTGAGAGTGCTCCCACACAGAGCACACAGGAGAAGGTGTGAGGGTCTGAGAGTGCTCCCACACAGAGCACACAGGAGACCATGTGAGGGGTCTGAAAATGAAAACTGTCAACCTGGAAATTCTGTCAGGCATGACTTCAAGCACATAGAACCTGGAATTACTTTTCCGCTTTCTTTATTTAGTGTTTATTGCTCTACCTCCCCAGACCATAAGCACTTTAAGATGAAGTTACATTGTTTTCCATGATTCTACAGCTTCTAGGTCAATGCCTGGCAACCAGTAAATTTTCAAGGAATGTTTGGGAATAAGCGAACTTCTGCAGGTGTTCTGCTAAATAGAATCCCAAGGCAGCCATTCACAAAGACAGCTGCGTGGTTGGTGTCTCACAGAACACCCCACACCTCGTATCAGGCTTCTCCCAGAGGGGTGCCTAGAAATGTGAGCCTGTGTCCTTCTCCATGCTTTGAGGAATATCGTCACGTCATGTCTGATCACATGAATATACGTCATCTATACACATTGAGTGGGGGCAAGGTAGCTTTCCACGGCAACGTTTTCAAAGTGTTGTGCTCCTGGATCCTCCTGAACTCCCGGGCTACAGTTGTTATACGGTTCAGCTGTTTCAGAATAGTTTGTGGCAATGCGGCTCAGAGTGGCGCTTGCTTTCTGACTTCTGCATCTAAGGACAGAGCTGTGCTGCAGGCATCTCACAGTGGAGAGCTGGGTGGCAAGAAGGCATTCATTCCTCCATGGTAGAGGAGAATGGCAGCCAATTATTGCATAATGAACCATTGGCCACTAAACTGTGCTAGCTTTCTGTTCCCTACATTTTCTCTTATTGGTCTCACAATGACCCTAGTTCTTGTCCTTTATTTTTAGGTTAATTACATGTGCCTGTATCCTCTATGTATGTTTTTCATATGCTTATTTAGGGATTTTTTTCTGTAATTCTTTTCAAATTTTCTTTGGCAATCGGCATCATATTAATAATTCATAATGAATCTTACTCTGAATTAGAGTTGGCTGTCCAGGGATTTGTCTAGTAGAGCCTGGAACATGGACAATGCCATGGGCAAAGATGTTTGCCTCTCTCCTGGCGTGGCAGGCTGCTCTTTGTTGCTCAGGTAGCTATTTAAGGGTTAATGCTTCTTGTTGCTTTGCTCTGATTGCTTCCTGCTCCCCCCTGTGGTGCTGTTTGTCTGTGGAGCCCTGGCTACCCTGGAACTTGCTCAGTTGACCAGGCTGTTTTCAAACTTAGAGATCCACCTGCCTGTTCTTCCAGAATGTTGGTGTTAAAATGTGTATGCCACATTGTCTCCCCTGGGTTTTATCCCACTCTGCAGGAGCTTGCTTAATAATATTTGTGCCTACAACTTGTAGACTATAGACATCTAGAATTTGAAACACATACACTCTCCAAAGATGGCCTAAAGGACACTGCTGAGGGACATTTTTGCCCTTATCTCCTCACTGTTTAATACAATGCCTAACCCGTAGGCCATAAAAACTACGGTGGAATAATTACCGATTGATCTTCCAGAGAACTTTAATATCTCTGTAACTCTAGGATTGATTCTCTTCTTAGACCTAGAGTTTGATGCTCAAAATTAAGACAAAAAGTCACTGTTAATGTGATTGTTTAACCTTTAATTTAAAATGCTTACAAATATAATTCAGTTAATTTTCTTTAGGGACTAGAAAGCCATAATAAGTTGAGCTCCATGGTCAGTTTCTATAATGAATCTATTTTTCTCTCTCTCTTTTATACACACGATTGGAGCTATGCTTTGTCAAAACACATGGCTTGAGGTAGTGAGCTGTGATGGGGCTGATGAAAGAGGTAATGTACCGGTGTAGTTTCACACTGCACAAGGAAAGTAGAACATTTTCAGAGCCGCGCAGCGCACCCCGACTCTCCATCCATTTCCCTTCCCTTGTCCTACCCTAACTCTCCTTTTATTTCCCTTCTTCGTCCTTACTTTCAGATTCAGGAAATTACTAGCCATCTAGATTGCTTAGTGTTTTACATTTTAAATGAATTATCATAAAAGTGTATCTGTGGGGGCTGGAGAGATGGCTCAGAGGTTAAGAGCATTGCCTGCTCTTCCAAAGGTCCTGAGTTCAATTCCCAGCAACCACATGGTGGCTCACAACCATCTGTAATGAGGTCTGGTGCCCTTTTCTGGCCAGCAGGCATACACACAAACAGAATATTGTATACATAATAAATAAATAAATATTAAAAAAGTGTATCTATGCTTCAAATTCAAACTCTGTTAATTTGCTCCTTTAACTTCAATATTTATCATCCTCTGAGGGCTTCTCCACAACCTTCTAGGACTCCAGCTTAGAGTTCAGGAGTAAAGCACACAGCACACGTCACAAAGGGAAAATTAGGAAGAAATACTTGACCATGACACAGCAAGTCCAAGCTCACTGACTGTTGGCCATAGAAAATCAGGAAGTAAACAGCTACATCCTATTCGAGTTGCTTCTGTGTTTTAAAATGAGGTTACTGTAATGATTGTGGCAGCTGTAAGCTTTAGAAGAACATTTTAACTGCATACTTTGGGTGAGTGGATATTATGGCATGCGTGTTAGTAAAAGCTATGTCCTGGTGAGGGATGGAAATAGTGCTGTGGTTTACATGTGGAGGCAGCATGATCCTAAAGCTCCCAGAGTTGAAACAGGCTGCAACTGTGGCTCTCGGAGCCAGTGTCATCCCACTGAGGACCCTGCTAACAGCTTATTGTGGTTGGCTTCCACTGAATCTTTCGAGACTCAGAACCTTCGACCTAATCACACTGTCGAGCGGGTGCTGCTGGGCTGCGTTTGGATGGGTCTGTTCTTGAAATCTATAAAGTGTGAGACACAGTTGTGTCGTGAACTCACTGCCATGAGCAATACTTGATGATGTAATTAATTATCAACCATTCACCTGCTTTGGCCAGTGTAGAGGCTGCTGGTGTCTTCTTCATGCTCAGTTGCATTCTGTGGGGTTCACACAGATTGTGATGGTGGGGTCGAGAATGACTGTCTCATGTCCTGCAACAGGCAGGGCATCATCTCTCCTCTGTGCAGCCTCTCCTTGTTTAGTGTGACACCGTAAGGGTCTAGGTTTGCACGGACAGCAAGGGCAGAGACTAGAAAGCCTCTTGCAGCTCAGAATCATGACATAGCTTTGTCCCTTAGACTGTCTTTCAGTGACTAAAGCAAGTCTCCAAGTCAAGACAAGCTCTCAGGGCAAGGCAATAGAGCCCATTGTTTGGGAGGATCAGGAGAAGGTGGAGGTGGGTGCCCTAGTCCCCTCCCACAGCGCAGCTAAATCTCTCAGTGTTATCCTAGCTTATGAAAAGGAGGCTTTGGCTTTGAGTACTGTTAAGTATGCACAGGGCATTCCGTACTTAGTCAGCTTTGAATTAGTTACTCTGGACTAGAAGTGGCAGAAACGTTGGTCAATGTTGTTTAAATTTCATTTGATAAAAAATTGGGTGAAAACCAAGTTACAAGCCACAACACTGAGATTTAGTGGAATTTTAAAAAATATAAGAGAGTAGAAAAAAAAAGAAGGGGAGAGAGAAGGAGCCAAAAGAGGAACAAACCATGCCAAAAAGTCTTGCTGGGTGCCAAGCCACAGGTTCACAGTTCATTTTTTTAAGCGGTAATATTTTTAATCTTCAAATTAGCAAGTTACCAAAATACCTGCTTTCTAAAGTTATAAAGTATAAATTACTCTATCAAATTCACTAACATATCAAATACTGTGTTTAGTAGAGCTCATACTGGATGGGCTGAGTAGCAGCTATGACAAGCCACGGGCCGTTTGGGCCAGGGTTTTCCTTTTCTTTGTTCACAGCAGTATTTGAGGATTCTCATGTTCTCAAAATGAAAAGCACAAGTGACTTAATCTTTTTGTCTATGTCTAATATTCAGTCAAATATATTTAGTGGCCAATAACTAAAATTTCATACGTAAATATGAAATTTGATTTAGAAAGATGTGAATCAACTATATCAGTAGATAATACTAAAATTTTTATTAAATACTTATTAAAATATGAATCTTAATCACAAGAATTATGTTACATATATATATGTCTTCATGTGTATTGTTTGTAAAGATGCTTAAATTCTACGTATTTCAAATGGTGCTTGTGGAATGAACTGATATTTAATACCTGAAGCAAACTTTCCACATATGAGAAGATAAAAGTTAACAAGGAGCTTGCTTCCAGCACCAAATTAAGGTTGAAAAGTCATCCTGGTTGAAAACATTAAGAGAATTATCATGCAAACATACAAGAACAGCTCAAGAAACCTGAACTGTTCAAAAACATCCCATCATAGATGATAAGCTAACCCATCAGTACCAGGCAGGTGGGAGCTAGGGCAAACGGCATGTGGCAGCTGAGTGGATGTGTGTATACAGACTCCACCTGAGAAGTGGGACTCAACCAGGGAAGTAGGAGAGAAGCAAGAATGTGATTCCCTGCGAGTGCACGTGCTAAGAAAGGCATCTCCCTGATAAATCCTCTCAGCAGAAACCTAAGACACTCTGGTTCTCTCAATAGGGCGAATGCCCATAAAACACTCTTTTTAAGAACAAGAAAAGCAGTCATCACCTCCAACTTCCTTGATGTCTTTAAAAGCTGCTCAAACTGCCAAATCTAATATGAGTTTCTATTAGCTATGCAAGCAGTTACAAGAAAGAAATGTTTTGGTAAATTTAGCACATTGATTTTTGGTAAATTGGCCTCTGGCAAACTGGTCATTTTGTATATTGTTTATTGCGATGTATTGATTTTTTTAAGCATACTGGCTTTCTTCTCATATCTGGTACCCTTAGAGAACAAGCTGGATATGCCACGAATCGCTTTAAAAGTGTACATCAAATTCTATCAGACACTGGCTGGGGACTTGGGTGTACATTGTGACAGAGGCACTGCCCCTCTGCTCTTGGGGTCTGTGGGTGTGAAAGGAAGGCAGGAATTAAGGGAAGACTTAACAATCTTACATGGAGTTTTGATAATCACTTTAAGGAAACATGATGAGAAAATAGAGTCCCGGAGGAGAACCTGGGAACACAACTCTCCTTACTCGGTCCATAGTGGAAAATCTGCAGACTGAAAAGCTCAGTTTCCACCCATGGACACAGACAGGAAGATGAGAGTTGGCTATCTGGTTATCCTACTCGGTGAGCAGGTGATAAAATTCAGCTACAAGAAGACACAGACTGCGGGGTGGAGAACATGCTTCAAAAATCTCCAATGTTCTCCTCTTGAACAGGTTTTTTTCTTTTTTTAAAAAAAATATTTTACATACCAACTATAGTTCCCCCTCCCTCCTCACTTCCCTTCTACTTCCCCCCATCCATTCCTCCTCTGTCTCCATTCAGAAATGGGAAGGCCTCCCATGGGAGTCAACAGAGCATGGCATGTCAAGTTGAAGCAGGACCAAGTGCCTCCCCATGAATCAACCAACCCAGCTTGGGGATTGGGTTCCCAAAAGCCAGTTCAGTGGTCTCCAGTTGACATTTGTCTCTAAGAAGACATCTGAAACTTTCACCTATTCACTCCAGGAATCTAAGGGGTCTGGAGTTGAGGCCACCAATGTTTTTGGCTTCACCAACACTAGAAGACATCTAATTATGAGAAGGAAGGTCTGACTTTTCTTTTTACAACTTATCTGTTTAAAAACAGATAAGAAACAGTGTGTGTGTATACTGTTTTATATGTTGGTTATATTATATTTGCATATGTATGATATGTGATTGCAATATTATGCACATGTGAAATATAAATAGTTGGGTTAAAAAATTCAGGGGTAGTATTAGGAGTGGTACTCCCATAATTGAGGCACATGGAAAGTTGGGGTAAGAGGATTAAAAGTTCAAGGCCCATGGGCATAAAACAAAATCTTGTTTCAATAAATCAAGAACTCAGGGTCCAACACCTAAGAGAGGAGAAAAGCTTTCACTTGAAACATTTACAGAAGAGCTGGACTGCAGTGAGCAACAGCCCAGCTTTGATCTGGCTTCGGTTTTAGTCACCTAATATTAGCTTTCTAAGGCTACTACTCAACGAATGACCGCATACTTGTCATAAGACAACAAGAAATAATTTGGGGAGGCTAAAAGCTCAATATTAATTTTACCGAGTCAAAATTAGCAAGACTCTAGGCAAGAAATTTTTGTTTGTTCAAGCTTCCAGCAACTTCCAGCAGCTTTGCTATGTTGCTCCTTTCTCAAAACTGTCTGCAGGTTCTCCATGGGTGACCCCTATGTTTATATGATGAGTGTACTTGTGGGGTCAACTGGGGCCAACAGTCTAATCCAGAGATGCTCAGTCATCTTTGGAAGGATTCATTTCTGAGTCGGGTCACATGCACAGTCTCCAGGATTTGGTTTTGTTCCTTTGGTACCGTCAGCCCACTGTAAGGGTTTCCAGTATTTTAACTGCTAATCAAAATTCATGAGAAATTGACCAAAGCTTCCTTTGTATTGAAGTTGGGTGGTCTGTAGAGATGCGCTCTGCCTCTTCCTGGTGTCCTTAAGATGTCAGTGGTTTTCATGTCCTCAATGTGCAGTCATGAAAATATTCTACTTTCTGAACATTAAGGACTTCTGAGAGGTCTTAAGAGTCCTTTCTTTAAAAAAAACAAAAAAACAAAAAACTTCTTCTCTGTGGGTGGTTTGTTGGAGGCTGTAAAGTAGTCACCTTCCCCTAACCACCCTGAATAAGGCTCTTGTGCCATTGTCTTCAGTGAAAGATGTGAATGAGTAGGGTTGCTGCTGCTTAAGAAGACAGACTGAAGTTCTAGTGGGGAAAAACAGAAGCAGTGGTAGGTGGGTAGAAGAGTTTTATTTACTTACTTACTTACTTACATTCTTATCTCTCATCTATTTGATTTTAAGAGATAGGGTTTCTCTGTGTAGACCTGGCGTGGACCAGGCTGCTGACCTTGAACTCTCAGAGATCCATTTGTCTCTGTTTCCTGTATGTTAGGATTAGAGACTTGTGCTACCACTGCCTGTCCCAAATTCTTTTCAAAATTAAATGAAATTTTAATTAGAAAATGTTTTAAGTACCCATCGAATCTGAATACTCAAGAGACTGCTCTAGAATCCACAGTCAGCTCTGTACTCAGAGTCTCAGAGTAATGGCCACCTCCAGTCACTAACGAAATCATGGGTTTGATTTTTCTGTCTTTATAATTTTGCTACATCAAGTTATATTGAACATAGAAAATTGACTGAAACTGATATATTTGTGTTGGGTTTTAGAGTTTCCAGATTATTCTCCTATGAAATGTTTTAACTAGTGATTAAAACAGTGGGCTTCATGGTGACATTTTTACATGTGTATGTCATTGTACTTTACCCTATCTGCCCACCACCTTCCCTGTTCTCCTCCTCCTATGGTTCCCTTCTGTCCCCAGTGTCCCATTTCCACCTTTATGTTCTTTACCATATTGTTTCAGGTAATGCTCTGAGCGAGGGATGCTCTTCCTCCACTCAGAGGATGGGGATCCAACTTTGCACCGCTCTGCTCTCTTGACTTCAGACAGCAGGGAGCTGTGCAAAGACACCGTGCTTCATCTCTTGATTGCAAGTCTAGTGGCTGAGTCAGAATTGAACTTTCTTTGAGTTTGGTAATAGTGTTCCTAAATACTTATTTATAAATATGTTTTGGAAGTAAATGTTTTTTCTCATCCCATCACAGTTTCTTTATGGGATCTCTAGCAGTTCCGAATGTGTTTATAAGCATACTGATTAACATTTATGAAGATTATGTGTAGTTGCACAGCCATCGTTGTTTCTGAGAAATGCCCACTTGTATCTTCAGCTATCTGTTCAAGCCTCATATAAGCCAACTTTCAATAATGTGAACTTCAAATAGTGTTAACTTCCCTGGTCTTACTATGTAGTCTTTTTTCTTTTAAAGATTTATTTATTTATTTATTCTGTACACAGTGTTCCACCTCCTTGTATGCTTGCAGGCCAGAAGAGGGCACCAGACCTCATTACAGATGGTTGTGAGCCACCATGTGGTTGCTGGGAATCGAACTCAGGACCTCTGGATGATCAGCCAGTGCTCTTAACCTCTGAGCCATCTCTCCAGCCCCTTACTACGTATTCTTACACCTAAGAGTTGATTCAGTTTATACAAAATGAATAGAATATGACTTTGTTAGAGCATTGAACTTTCCTCCAAAACTTGTTATAAGTTAATCTCCTGTTTGGCACTCTTCACCCATGTCTGCCTCGCCCTTCAGAGAGTCCTGCAGGCCAGCACTCTGTATTTCTGTGCTAAAACCCAGTGTTTGTTACTGAGTCATGGATTTGTAAATGCAGAAGTTAAGTACTATTTCATTTTCCACTTTCTGTTGAAGCTAGAAATGCTGTCTGGGGGTGGTAGGAAGGCTCTATAATCCTGTCTCAAGAAAACATTAGAACCTAGAAATAGTTTCTATATATCAAATAGATTGATCCCTGCTAGGACTAGTTTTGTCCCTAGAAGACAGGTGGCAGTCTGGAGAAATTTTGTGGCTGTTTTCTTAGTACAAGACTTAGAGCAGGGAGAGGCTAATGAAGCTACTAACCAGTTCATGGAGGATAGCTACACTGAGGAACTCTATGACCCCAAATGTCAGAAGTGCTCCTGATAGCACGGCAGCATCCTCGCCCAGTTCCATCTCTAGAGTAGGCTGAGCCCCTTCTCCAATGAAGGGCACAAGCACACAGATCCTACACAGCCTACATTCGAACTGAGAGGCAATCCTGTCGGGTCATGGAGATGCACTCTGCCTCTTCCTGGAATCCTTCAGATGTCAGTGGCTTTCATGTCCTTATGTGCAGTCGTGAAAATATCCTGCTTCTGATCCTTGAGGGTTTCTGAGAGATCTTAAGAGTCTTTTCTTTAAAAAGAAAAGTCCTCTCTGTGAGGACCTGTAAGAGTACAGTTGATAGTGTCATTCCTTCATCTCTGACACAACAATGTTTGCTTCTTCTTTGTTCTCTTTGAAAACAAATTTTGCTTTTGACAGTTTCTCACTTGTAAATAATATATTGTGATGATATTCCATTCTCCCATTGTCTTCTCTTTTATTTTTAAATTTTTATGGATTTTTGTGTCCTAAATTAATTCAGTTATTTCATAATAGCAACCCATAAAAGTCATTTAGTAAATGATTATTAAGTGAATGGCTTTAATTGTGTGATATAGGATCATGCTTGGTTACAGAGCATGAATCCCAGTCACCTTCTGAATTCAGTTTTACTCTTTCTGCTGACTAAAGGATCCACTGTTACCCACTTAATTCCACTTCATTCATGGTAACATGGACTAAAAGGTCTTCCAGGAAAAGACAACAAAAGCATCATGGCAGCAATATATGACTTAATTATTATACGGAGAAGGCCTGAGTGCCATGATAAGCTGATTCAAAGATAAAATGGGGTTATGGTCTGTTTAGTTAGGGTTTATTGCTGTGAAGAGACATCATTGGTGTGGCAAGTCCTGTACATGTTTTGCTTATATTGGTTAATGAATAAAGTCATTTTGGTCTGTGATTAGGGCAGAATAGAGCTAGGCATGGAAGACTGAACTGAATGCTGGGAGAAAGAAGGCAGAGTCAGGGAGAAGCCATGGAGCTACCAGAGGAGAAAAAATTGTGAGCTGCCAGCTAAAACCTTTCTGGTAGGCCATGAACCTTACGGAAAAACATAAAATAATAGAAATGAGTTAATTTAAAATATAAGAGCTAGCAATATGCTTAAATGATTGGCCAAGCAGTGATTTAAATAATATAGTTTCTGTGTGATCATTTTCAAGTCAGGGGAGTCGGGAAATGAACTAGCGGCCTTCATCAACACACCATGACCATAGTAACTCTTACACAGGAAAACATTTAATTTGGGTGGCTCATAGGCTTAGCCCATTATCATCATGGTGGGACATGGTGGTGTGCAGGCAGACAGGGTACTGCAGAATGAAAAGTTCTATGTCTTGATCCACAGGAAACAGGAAGTAAACTGGGCAAAGCTTGAGCATATATGAGATCTCAAAGCCCACCTCCACAGTGACACACTTCTTCCAACAAGGCTATACCTATTCTAACAAAGCCATACTCCCAAATAGTGGCATCCCTTATGGGGAACATTTTCTTTCAAATCATCACTAGGTCATACAGGAGTTTGCAAAAGAAGCCTCAACATGTGCTCCTCTGAGTAGAGCAGAATCTGGTGCTATGCATTCCTCAAATACTTACTCATTCCATAGGCTGTTCACATGCCTGCTATATGTGCACGGCACAACGGTAAGTACGGTGTTATTTTATCCCCTCAAATGAATCGTAGCCTCATAAAATAAAACCTCAATAGGAGCCAAAGCTCCAGAAGCTGTTTGCTGAGGGCCATTGGAAGATCCACAGAGCATGACATGAAAAGGAAAAGCTGAGGACAGCCAGCTACCATGAGAGAATTTGACAGTAAAAAAATGATAAATTTAGGTGGGACCCAGGATGAATCTGAGTAGGAGTTCCCGATACAGAGAAAGAGGGTTAGCTGGAGACTCTGGAAGGGAGACACAGAAGAGGGGAGGAGACAGGGACAGTGGAAATTGGAGCAGTATTCACCAAGGCATGAAGCTGGATATGAACAGACGTTGTGTGTCTTGCCGGAGACTTTGGACATAGCCAAGAACCATGCTCCATAGCCAAGTAACAAATGAACCTACTAATCCTGTGTTCCGAAAGGTTTGCTGTGGAAACAGGTGACCTCGTAAGATTCTGGTTCTATCAGCCCATGGCTTGCATTAGAAAGTTTAGGGAATCAGTTCAAATGGTGGAGTGTGGTGGCTCTGATGGTCTCTCTTCTGTCACACTACAGAGGGTTTCAGAGCCATGTGTATGGTGTTCCAGATGACGAAAAGACCTGAGGACTGCATTGCAGATGACTAACGAGTACTTCCTCATCACATTATAAGGGGTGAGAAGCAGAGCAGCTGAAGGAGAACTGAAGGGATGGACAGAAGACTTCTAAACAGAAGACTCCACACTGTGAAAAGGAAAGAGACCCCCTACTCAGCAAGCTTAGTTAAATGGCCATTTTGGTTCACATAGCTGTGCTTTGAGAGAGACAGTGTAGGCTGAGTTTGCCACCTTAAGCCTAAAATACACAGCAGGCAAAATTGAGAAATGTCCCATGGGCACTTTGAATGCAAATGATCAAAGCTGTCCTCGACATTGAAGCTAGAGGTACAGATGTGGGAATTCTCAGAACAGAAAAGACTATTTAAAGACTTTATAAGTACGTCTTGATTTTTATGTCAATTTTTGAAATGAGTTTTCGTGATGTGGATTACGTGCTTTGGTGTAACATTTGAAAGGTGGATTAAGAGGTTTTTTTTTTCTGCTGGGAATGGACAGTTTAATAGGCACTGGTACCTAACATGCCAATGTGCCCTGCATCTGCAGTTACCCCTTTGTGACACATTGGCTCCTTGGAAGCTGTGCCAAGTGTATCATCACCCAAAACACTGTACAATGTTTCCATTTGTTTCCTCATGTTTGGGGTGCTAGTTATCGAAGCCCAACTCTTACCACATGCTAAACATGTTCCACCACTGAGATACACCACCAGCCTTTGAGATTTTAACATATGAGGAAAGCCTGGCTGGGAAGATTATGGTAAGAGTCTTTGATAACTGGCTCCTGTGTGTGGACATTTTCCTAGTTCTCCTAGAGAAAGAATAATGTCTAGTGGTAGAGAAAAGCCACACGAGATTAGTGTCTCCCATGTCCATAAACCCCCATTCTAAGTCCTAGGATGAGGGTTAACACATTGTCACCTGGGCAAATCAAGCAAGCAGTTACAGCTGAGTATGGAGAAGGGGTCAAAGAGAGGACTCTAGATGGTTTGCAAAGCGTTAGGGACAGCAGAGGTGACCTTGCTCAGGGACATAGAGTGGGGAAAGAAATCACAGTGCAGTAAAGTTCGCAGTCAGACCTAAAGGCCAAGTTGTCTGCTTCAGCAGTTCCCTGTGAAATTGCAGCTGGGCACCCTAATGCTTATGTTCCGAAACACATACATTACAGCAGCATGTTTGTTTATTTGGAACATGATGAGGACTTGAAAACGAAGGACAAAATGGTAGTTATTTGTCAAGTAGACAAGGAGATAAAAGAACAGTGTGCATGTTTCAGAAAGAGGCAGTGATGTGTGTATAGACTCGGGTTCATAAATAGCAGGTCTGTGGCCGTTGTTCAGAGCATAGGAGAATGTCGGCAGATGAACCGGCACAGCTACCTTGGAAACTGTTCTCTGTTCGTGCAAAGGAAACATGAGCTGTACACAAAGGAAACTATGATGTCATGGCCCTATTTAGGGTAAAAGTGAGTGGGAGTCTGAATTAAGAAAGGGGATGAGGAAGAGAGACAGATGTAAGATAGACTTGGGGATTCTCTGCGGAAAAGTGAGTGTGTGAACGGTACACAAAGACCTTGGCAGGCACTCTTCAGAAGCTCCCTATGACATCAGAGCACACTGGCTAGGCATGGAAAGACTTGCCCCCACCAACCTTTGTTGAGCGAAGAACCTGATTCTTCTGCACCCACGCTACTCCTGTGTTTCCATGCCACACCTCGGGAAGTAGCATTAACTCAGGTCACTGGGGCACTAATCATAGTCATTTTTATGGTTGTAAAACTGATTTACAGTTTTGAGGGAATAAATATAGATTGAGGGAGGGCTTTCCTGGAAGATGATGTCACCGTCTTAGGACAAAGTCAACTACATTAAGACTGTTCCATGAGGCTGATGTCAGGAACAGGAAAATTTATGAAGTTTTGTTCTCAAATTCTTATCCCCCTCTGAGATATATTGTGTACTAAAGTCTTTGTTGATTCCAGATCCGTTAGATCTATAGATAGAGACTATTCTAAATGAATAAACCCCGCCACAGCCCACAGCTTCAGGAAGAGACCATGCTAATGACTTTCATGCCTCAGGCTTGCAGGCCATTCACCCAGGCCAGCTGTGCACCTTCTGCAGAGCCAGCCACAGCTCCCAACCATGGCTGCCATGTTGAATAGCTGCATGTGACTGAAGGCCCATGTGATCGGGCCACATCATACCACGAAAGAGTGGATCTGGAGACGGAATTGTCAACTGATAAGACACAATTCATCCCAGGTGATCCTTGAGTATTTGATCAAACCTCCATCAGACTTCCAAGAATCAGGGAGTTTTTACAGAATCTGCCCTTTCTCTTCATCTCAAGCCATTGGCACTGTCTTACCAAAGAGTCTATGACATTCTTAGGTCCCAAGTAGCGATCAGAACTGCAGAGTCATAAATCTGACAACATTTCTGTTCTTCGCCGTGGAAACATTCCTAGTGTCTGGGCTAGAGAGTCCTAATTGGAGGATGTATTTATTTGAAAGTTCTGCCACTCAGATGCCATTTCAGTCACTTCGAAGGTGGTCTTTTATTTTCCTCTTCCTTTCAGACATGTGAAAAGAGAGACAACTCCTGCCCGGGCCCTCCCTCTGGTGCCTGCACAAAGCTGGAGCCAGACTGATTACAGACCTTTGTTGCTATGAAGACAGAGCAGGATGCAGTTACGAGAGAAGAAAGAGCCTTAACTAGGATTTCTTCTCCTGTGATGGCTAATTTTTCCCCTCTGTTACCTTTCCAAAAACATGGCAAGGTGACATCTGCTTAGAATGTATTTAATTGCAACTTTCCGAAGGCTGAAACAGTAAAACCTCAGAGGATCCTAAGTCACAATTCAAAATGTTTGGAAAAGCAGATGAAGTGTAGTGTCAGCTGAGGGGGGAAGAAAATGGAATTTTGAATAGTCTGCCTGGTCTACTGATTACATGCTAACAAAGAGGATTGCCAGCCTGATTTTAGTCTCTGATTTCCATTCATGTGGGATCCTGTCATTACCATCAGGGTCTTTCCGCGTAGCCACAGTACTGAGGATCTGAGGAACAGTGAGAGCGTTCTGTTACACTATACTGCGGTAGCTGCGGATACAAGGAACTTGATCTCTATCCGTCTCTGCAGCAATCCTAAGACAGGTTGAGGATCTCACCTAACTACAGTCACAGGGTGTACGTCTGTGCCGGTCTGCACAGATAGGTGAACTTGTATATATAAATGCTTATTCAGAATGAAACACACCAAACTCTTTTTTCCCTTTTTTTCTTTTGAATTTCCCTTCCAACCACAGCCTCTCCTCCCTCCCCTCCTCCCACACCCCGTCCACCAGTGCACTGCTCCTCCGTCCCCTTCAGAAAAGAGCAGGCTTCCCAGTGCATCACTGGAACTTGGCATACCAAGACACAGTACAACTAGGCACAAACCCTCATACGAAGACTGCATGAGGCAACCTGGTAGGAGAAAAAGGATGCTAAGAGCAGGCAAGTGTCAGTGACACCCCTCACTCCACCGTTGGGAGTCCCATAAAAACGCCAAGCTAAACAAACAACCATGACACGTATACAGAGGACCTAGCACAGACCCACAAAAACTGTGTAGTCGTTGCTCTAGTATCTGTGACCCTATGAGCCCTACTTAGTTTCTTAGATTCTCTGGGGTGTGTTCTTCTGGTGTTCTTGATCCTTCTGGGCGCTACAATCCTTCCTCTCTCCCCTAGGTCCCTGAATCATCCAGTTTCAAGTTCCTAGCCATCCAGACAGTTCCTAGCCATCCAGACAGTTCCAGTCCTGGGCTCCCCACTTGGAACTTAGGCTTCAAGTTAGACCTGTTGTTGGGTCACTCCCACTAGGGAGGGCCTGGTCCTAGGGCAGTAAAGGGTCTGCCATACTTAGAAGTCTACATTCTAAGCCACTGGGGAAAGTGAGTGACCCTGACCCACAACAGAATCTTACATGAATATCAAAATTTAATGACCTAGGGCAGTGGTTCTCAACCTTCCTAATGCTATAACACATTAATACAATTCCTCATGTCGTGGTGACCCCAACCACAAAATTATTTCATTACTACTTCATAACTGTAATTTTGCTACTATTATGAACCTTAATGTAAATATCTGATATGTGACCCCCCCCCACAGAGGGGTTGCGCCACCCAGGTTGAGAGCCACTGCCCTAGAGGCTGAAGAGATAGCTCAGCAGTTAAGCATGTATTCTACTTGTCTTCATTTGTGTTTTCTTGCTATGTAGAAATGCCATGACCAAAACAACTCTTATAAGGAAACATAAAATCAGGGAAGGTTGCAGCTCAGAAGTCTGGTCCATTATTATCATACGGGAAAGCAAGGCAAGTCACAGACAGACAAGGTGCTGCAGAGGTACTGAGAGTTCTAAGTCTGGATCCACAGGCAACAGGAGACTGCCACTAGGCTGACTTGAGCTTCTAAAACCTCAAAGTTCTCCTCCCAGTGACACACTTCATTCAGCAAGGTCACACCTACTTCAATAAGGCCACACCTCCAATAATGTCACTTCCCATGAGTCTAAGGGGGACATTTTCATTCAAAATCACCACATTACTCTTGCAGAGGACCCAAGTCCAATCCCCAAAGCCCACATCAGTTACCTCGCGATGACTTTTAGCTCCAGCTCCAGCTCCAGGGGATCTGATACCTCTGGTCTCTGTTGGCATCTGCACTCGCAGGTACACACACACACACACACACACACACAATGAAAAAATATTAAAAATAAATGATTCAGACATTCAATAAGAATCAAGTTTTGTGTGGATTCACTTAAAATAAGACACTGGAAATTTTCACTGTATATTAATAAACTTTGGTTATCAGTAGAGTTAATATCATAACTTGGGAAGAATAGTCTTTCGTGCATTAATTCAGTAAATGTATTACACACCACAAAACAGTATTAATAGTTGCAGTGCCAGGAGGTGTTCAGATGATAAGAATGCCCAGGGAAACTGATGTCTCAGTCCTTCCAGCCCCAGTGTCCAGGCATTCAATGTCTTGTTCTGAGAAGCCATAGCTATGATCTCCTGTTCACACTGAAACGGGGTAGCAGGGTGGTAACCAGGAGATGGGAAAATAACCTCATTTCATCATTAACTCATAATTCTTACATTTGTAAAGGATGTGCAAAATCTATGCTCTTTTGTCCCCAAGCATTTTGTGAGAAGCACAGATCTTAAGAATAAGCAGGACACGGAGAGACCCTCTGGGCAGCAGTCCAAACAGCACAAATACAGATGGTTCCAGATGGATTTCGGAGCATCCCGTTTTATGAAGAATTTTATAATCACCTTATAAAAGACAACTCAATAATACCGATTTCTTTGGGAGAGACATTTGATTTCCCCAAAGCAAAGGGCATTCCTTTTAAAATATCCAATTGCCCACAACACTGATGTGCCATTTGAATAATACCACAGCATCGCTGACAATGAGGGACTCTTAACCCGATTGCTTTTACCCACAGCCCATACACGGAGTCCTTCTTCCTTCCTTCCATCCATTCATTATGTATAGCATAGCTGACACCTCTTGAGCTGGGCAGCGCCTGTGGATGGATGCTGTATTTTAGTTCTTGCTCATCTCTGTCTCCCACAGGGCTTTCACATTACAGATCTTCCAGGATCAGTGACTACAGAAAAGAATTACACGGAGATCAAGAAGAATACTGATATGAACAATACAGTTTTTTTTCTTGGATGCAGATACACTATGCCTTCACTTGTGCAGCAGTAATGAGCAGTTGACATTTTCTAGGTGTGGCATGAATCTCTGCTGGACCATGCAGGTCTGCCAAGGGCTGCAGAGCATAACTTATATTTTACAAAGTGCTAAGTCTGTCAAGACCGTCCTGTGACCTGTGAGTCAGGGAACTTGAAGGAAAGACTTTGACCTTGTAGAGTCTTCTCTCTACAATCTCTGGGGTTAGAATTCCTTCAACAGCTTTCCTACTTAAGCTGCTGAGATTCAAACAGGATCACAGAGAGCAAAGTGCTCGGAAAGAGGGACGAAAGGAGATGGCCTCAGTAGCATCATTGCTAAAACACAGAAGGTCGTGGGTCCCTCCAGCATGTGTTGTTAGATTTTTATTGCTCTGGCAACCCATCTACCAAACCCAAGAACACCAAGACTTGAAGTGACTCAGGGATTGAGGTCCATCCAAGGAGAATCCATTTAAGAGGACAGAAGGTCAGTCTGTTTGGCAGTGTAGTGATGTGTCCAAACCACTGTCCATCAAAGGCCCAGATCTTCAGGCATATTCCTTTGCTATCTGGCGCTCTGCTACTGTCCAGGCACTGCCTTAATGTCTTGTCCCGCAGTCTTGTCAATTGTATAACTTCTTCCACCTTCAAAGAAAGTGAAAATGGTCCCGTGCTATGGTAATATGCCTAGACATGGGAACATAGAGGCTGATAACTCTGTAATCCACAGATATTGGCACTTTCTAAATTCGTTTTGATCTGGCTTTCCCGCAGAGTTTTTCATTCTAAAAAATTTAATAAATTTGTGAGTTTCAGAAAATTATTCCATTTTCAGGGTGTACAAGGCTTCCCCAGATATGAACTATATATTCCGTAGATTAATTTCTCATCTTTGAATCCAGGCCTACTCTTTTTTTTTTTAAAAAAAAAAAAAAGCCCAGAGTAAAAACGGGGTACTGATTCACAAAATTCTGTGCTTAAGTCTAGAAGAAGGCTTATCGGAACAATTAGCGCTCATAACGCAGCACCCCACGAGTGGGAACTGCCAGGATAAACTTTGCCAGCATTTGGCAGTCTCCAGCACCTCACACATCCTGTAATGTGGTTTGGGAATATGTCTCCCAAAGTGCTTTTGCCATAAAGTAAAAATAGCTTTGGCTGCCCGCTAAAGAGAGTTCTTACAAAGAGACATCCATTATTCATTGCTCACTGCTCTTCAGGGCTTCCTACCAGAGATCTCAGGAGCTTTCACGCGAAGGCACTTACAGGCCTGACCTTCTGAGAGGAAGCAGAGGAAGTAGGACTCTCCTGGCAAGGACATTCTGCGCCTTGCAAGCCGAGTGATGCAGGTTGATCTGTTGAGGCGCAGCTCTGCTCTGAACGGATACAGCTCTTAGAAGGGGCTTGACTTCAACCATCACTCTGAGGGCAAAAACTCAAGACCGCATGACATCATCTGTCAGATTGAGGTTTGTTAGGATTTACCTGGCAAAGAAACCACAGGCTGACTGGGACTCCTGCAAATGCTTTTGGAATGGTTTTTTGACTAGGCGAAGGCTCTTCCCAGAGTGTCCAGATACACACCTAACTCGGCTATCTTTAATTGACTCCTGAAGCAGTGTAACTCACATTTATCTTTCATGACTTAGCACATTTAATGTAGTTCGATTTTGACATCACAGAGAGCTCACCAGACACTATTTTTACATTATTTAGGCTTGAGGACAGGGACTACCTGGGGCATCATGTTGGGAACATTCTTCCCTAATGTTCTGCCTCCCCGTCCACAGAAGTGAAGACTCATCCTGACGCTGGGCGTGACAGCAGATAAATGTTGACTGGAAACTGGGTGGAAATTTTAGGCCTTTGAGATTATTTCTTTTCCTAAGTTTCTGAGTCCATGTGATTTTGTAGTCAAAGGATAGATTCCACTACTAATATCGTGGACATAAACTTTAGAAGTTATAGAAATACACAAAAAACTGCTCATCCTTCCAATAGTTGTTTCGGTTTTTCAAGGATATATGACAAACTACAAGAGTGCCATCATAATCACTTCATTTGAGTTTTTATTAAGATATTGCATTAAGTCGTTTTATTTTGTTATACCAGACACCTAAGAGAAACAGCTTTTAAAAAGAAGCATTTATTTAAGCTCATGTTTCTTGAAGTTTCGTTTAAAGGTTCTATGGTCCCATTGCTGTGCACTTGTGGTAGGGCAGAGCACCCTGACAAAGTGGTGCTTCCCCTGTGGGAATCCGTCTGCAGTCTACTGAAATGACTGATTCGTGTGTTAGCCTCTTGACATACTGGGAGCTACTAGAGGCTGGGACCTAAGCCTCCTTTGCTCCTCTCTCCCGGAGCCCAGGGTTCTCTCAGTGCTTGCTGCGGTATGTTACCAACCTCAGTTTCAAATTCCCATGACTGCTCTCTAAATACCGTCCTCTACACTGCTGTGTTCCTTCCTGGAGTGCGGGGCACCATGACTCACAGCCTCAGACCTTATTACACAAGCTGCCTATTCTGTCTGGATGCAGAGTGTTAACACAAAGAGAGCCCATCCACTCAGGGCTTAAGTCTCTAGATAATGACACTAGATTAAGAGGTTCTGGAAACTTTAGTGGATTGCTGGTGGAAGCTGATCGCTGTGGGTGTGTCCTTGGGGCTAAACCTTGTTTCTCAGTCCTTTTTCCTTTTTCTGCTTCTTGTCTGCCATGGTACGAGCAGTTTCACCCACGTGTTCCCACTGCCATGACCTGTCTGCCATGGTG
>JAQHUG010000110.1:1992545-2047232 GCA_028555095.1 Dicrostonyx torquatus
TTCTTCTTCTCCCCCTTCTGCCCTTTCATTACTGTTTTCAGAAGATCTCTTATAATGTCAAACATCTCCATCTTTTTAATATAGTCTTTTCCAGAAATGTCTGGTTGAGTGAAGTTGAAAAGAACAGAGACACTTCCATCCCCAGTTCACAGAAAGTGTGGTCTTCAACACGGGAAACAACAGACAGAGTGGTTTGGGGCTAGAACAGCATGCTTTTAATTGATTTCTTAATACCAAATTATAGGCCAAATAACATAAACTGCTTGTCAAAACAACCAACCTAGGGGTAGATGCACTAATGCTAGCTTTCAGATGCTTTTCTGCTATGTAGAATGCGGGAACCACTGAAGTTAATTTTAGCTCTATGATTTCACTTTTTGAAGTTTATCTTCAAGAGTTGCTGCTCCTTTGAGACCTACCCTTTCGTTTACTGTTTGCTCGCAGTTTTCTTTACAGCAACGTCAGGAAGCTCTTGTCTTCCCAGAAATGCAGGAGTCTGAGCTCACAGGCAGAAAGGTCTGCAGCCCAACCCAGCCCTTGTATCTACTCCTGAGTATTTTTTTGAGAAGGTCATTTCTCAGTTTTTACACCTGCAAAGAGAAGCTAAAGTAACTTTCAACCTATTATCTCCAGAGAATTAGGCATCTAAAATTTATAAAAATACCTAAAGATAAAAAGTGGAAAATAAATATGCTATCTACTATAGAACAGTAAATTTTTTAAGGCACTCAGCATTCTGGAAATATATAAATTAAAACTTCAAAGTACTGAACTAGATTCACACATATATATGTGTGAATATCTATTTCAGTATGTTGAGATACACACACATACACACACACACACACACACATATACTCACATGCCCATATATTTGTGTGTGAGTACATATACACACATGCACATATGTGAGATTATCTAAATTCATATTAATTCATGAATTCATGTCTTGTCTAAATCTCAAAAACCAGCTTGGAATCTTGGTTTAATGTTTCAGGCAGATTGAGGTTATTTCTGATGAAATGATGTCGGAAGAAGCTCATATGTCTGGACCTCAGTCTCCTTTGCGCCAGCTCCACCAGGAGAGGGCTGGCACACCCTGTTCCTCCCTAGTACTCCTGATCACTGTGGGCTTTCTGGGGCATGCAGGTGTACAAAAGGAGTTGCTTTTTAAAAGTTCTTCTGTATACGTGAGGCCTTTGGGGTAGGAAAGTGCTCCGTCATGGATCCCTTCACCCACCCTCTTCATGTTGTTAACTAGGAAGGGAACCCCTCAAGCACACACAGATAACACAAGTCACACCACCCCCAGCTCATCCACCGAGGAAATGCCCAGGAGAGGACCGGAGAGGTGGTTCTGTGGGTAAAGCACTTGCTATATGACCACGAAGGCCAGAGTTTCGACCCCTTGACCCATGTGAACCCTGACGTAGCATCAGGTTTCTAATCCCAGCGTTCCGTTCCGATGGCAAGAGGGGGTGAAGAGAGGAGAATCCTTGAAACTCACATGCCTGCTAGCCTGACCTCACAAAGCGACCTGTGTTGAGGTGGGCGACAGGACCACAGCAGGGTTTCCCTCTGACTCTCGCATGCTTATGCACACCATGAAACCTGGTGTCTTCACACCCATATAAACATGCACACACACACACAGATTTTTCAAAAACAAAATGTTATTCTCATCAAGATTATTTTAACACCCATTGTATCTGAAATTCTACCCAATCAGCGTGTCCTTTGCATTCTGTGAGCTCTGCAAGCCTATGATTCTTCCTTTTTAAAGTTTTCATGGTTTATATCCATTGCACAAAAGGCCCATTCCATAAGGCCTTTCAATACAGTTGAATATTGTGTGTTGAACACCTTCCCCTCCAGACATGCCTTCCCTGCCTTGTGTTCCCCCCTCCTAGAACCACTTGTCCTCTTTGTTTCTCTAAGCATTTTCACCTAAGCAATTTTTCAGTTGTGATGAGATCAAAGAGACTGGTAGCATGCTTGTACATTAGTAATTTGTCAATGGGCTTCCTAAACGATATTCAAAGAACATGGCAATACCTGTACATTGCCTTTAGGTAAGAGAAGAAGGCTAATCCCAGACAGAAAACTCTAGAGCAATGGCCCATCATGTTGTCCAGGAGTTACCAGGATCAGTATCGCAGCTCCCCTCAGCGTAAATGCTGCATCTGCTTAGACAAATGGCCTTATCCTTACCTTTGCTCCTTGCCCAGAACCTGCAATCTAGGCGAGGAGGAGATAATGAGAAGGTGTACCAAGTTGTAAACCTCCTTTAAGAATTGTCTTCTCTAGAACAATAGCAGGAGCTAAAATAGCTCATAGCGATCAAGAGGCCCGAACAAAGGGCTGGCAGAAAAGAAGGGGAGTTGTCACGGTGGAACAAGAGGGAAGGATCTAGCCTGGAAGGTGGCAGACCCATGACAGTGACAGCCGCCTGCTGAACTCCCTCCTGCAGAGGTCAAAGCCACATCTTTGATGTAAACAAAGAACTACTACGTTTACTATGGCCTCCAGGAAGAGCAGCCACAGTGATGGAGAAGCCACAATGCATATCACACACTTGTCACTGTTGCTACACAGCAAAGCTGAGGCAGGGCAGGGCTGCATTTGAACTACGTGCAGACAAAGGAGACAAAGCCGTGGCAATGGGCAAGTATTTTGATGAGAGGAAGCATAAGGCAGGGAGAAGGCATAGAAAACCCATGAAGGAGCCTTGGTGTCATTTTGTCATCTCACATGGAGATAGTGCTCACATTTTTTTTCTCTGAGACTGATTTAAGGATACACAATTCATACTTCCCATGAATTTAGCATAATGCCTACCATCATCAACACAGAATGGAGTTCCTGATAAACTAGAGATTCCTATCGAGAAAAACTGGGACCACATATCTTCTCTCATCTCTGAAGTCAGACCACTTCACTTCTGTGTTCAGAATGGTACAGCACGTTTTCTGAAGGGGGCTAAAGAAAATCCATTCCTGCCCAAAACGTTTGGGCCTCAAGTCTTGGGACACTGAAAGACACTAGGCCCATACCCCATGGCTAGTGTCCAAGTTTAAGCGATAGATAACAGGAAAAGTGCCCAAAGAATGGAAACAACCAAAGATGTTCCCAATTATCAAGAAAGGGAGGCGGCTTGATTTTAGATGGACATCTGGATGCTTGGATGTGGGTCCAAAGCCACATGGGGAGGAACTTCCAAGCAGATGGTGATCAGATGCTACTCCATGGCCTGCTCAGGGAGATGAACAGGGTGGCTGTGACTGACAGGAGGTGAACAGGGTGGCTGTGACTGACAGGAGGTGAACATGGTGGCTGTGACTGACAGGAGGTGAACATGGTGGCTGTGACTGACAGGAGTGAACATGGTGACTGTGAATGACAGGGTGAACATGGTGACTGTGACTGACAGGGGTAAACATGGTGACTGACTGACAGGGATGAACATGGTGACTGTGACTGACAGGGGTAAACATGGTGGCTGTGACTGTCAGAAAGGTGAACATGGTGGCTGTGACTGACAGGGGTGAACATGGTGGCTGTGACTGTGACTGACAGGGGTGAACATGGTGGCTGTGACTGACAGGAGTGAACATGGTGGCTGTGACTGACAGGGAGGTGAACATGGTGGCTGTGACTGACAGGGAGGTTAACATGGTGACTGTGACAGACAGGGTGAACAGGGTGGCTGTGACTGACAGGGGTGAACAGGGTGGCTGTGACTGACAGGGAGGTGAACATGGTGACTGTGACAGACAGGGTGAACATGGTGACTGTGACTGACAGGGAGGTGAACATGGTGACTGTGACTGACAGGAGTGAACATGGTGGCTGTGACTGACAGGGAGGTGAACATGGTGACTGTGGTGACTGACAGGGATGAACATGGTGGCTGTGACTGACAGGGGTGAACATGGTGACTGTGACTGACAGGAGTGAACATGGTGACTGTGAATGACAGGGTGAACATGGTGACTGTGACAGGGAGGTGAACATGGTGGCTGTGACTGACAGGGGTGAACATGGTGACTGTGACTGACAGGGGGTTAACATGGTGACTGTGACTGACAGGGAGGTGAACATGGTGGCTGTGACTGACAGGAGATGAACAGGGAGGCTGTGGTGACTGACAGGAGGTGAACATGGTGGCTGTGACTGACAGGAGGTGAACAGGGAGGCTGTGGTGACTGACAGGAGGTGAACATGGTGGCTGTGACTGACAGGAGGTGAACAGGGAGGCTGTGGTGACTGACAGGGGGTGAACATGGTAGCTGTGACTGACAAACTGCGAGGCACAGAGCAGGCCATCACTCTCCTTCTAACTGGCTGTGTGACCTTGCACAAGTTATGCAGCTTCTGAGCCTCAGTTCCTTCAGATGTAGACTGGAAAACTCACAGTTTAGAGGACATGGGGATGTGTGCGCGTGCGTGCAAGTATGCGTGTTAAGAATTGATGTTGGAAGTTTGGTTCTCTTGGGATGCTGGTTGCTCAGCTCATCCTGCAATTTGTTTCAATCCAAGTTTCTGCATGAAGAGTACTGAACATCACTTTCTTTTTTTCTTTCTTTCTTTTCTTTTTTAATTAAGAAATCGCCCTAAGGCTTGCCTGAAGCCTGATCTTTTTTTAAAGATTTATTTCTTATATACTTGTGTACCAGAAGGAGGCACCAGATCTCATTATAGATGGTTGTGAACCACCATGTGGTTGCTGGGAATTGAAAACAGGACCTCTGGAAGAACAGCCAATGCTCTTAACTGCTGAGTTGTCTTCCCAGCCCCTGGATACAACTTTCATTTATTCCACACTAATTTATTAAATACTATATTCTAGGCATTTATTTGAGTTTCATTTCTGTCACTGTGATAAAATGGTCTGAAAGAAAGTTTATTTTAATTTACAATTACAGCTTATAGTCCATTGTAACAAAGAAGCTCCGGTAGCAGGAACTTAGCACAACGTGCCTACAGTCAAGAGCGGAAAGCAATGATGCACACAAGCTTGTCGCCTTGCTTCCTCTTCTCTGCTGCTGTTCAGGACCTCTGTCTAGGGAATAGTGCTGCCCACAGTGGGCTGCGTCTTCCTGCATCAACTGACAAGCAAGACATGACCAAAGCCCTACCTGATCTAGATGGCTCCTTATTAAGGCTGCCATCCTAGGTGATTCTAGGTTGGGTCAAATTGACAATGAAAACTGACCTTCATAGTACTGTTCTGTATGTCAGGAAATATCCTTGAACAGAATAGATTAGAGTCATGCTTTCTGGATCTCATATTTTAACGAATATCTTGTAAAGAAATGTTACAAATAAGCTCATAAAACAAAACCGAAAAGTAAGACTATGTTACAGTGTCAAGGGCAAATGTAGAACATGCAGGCTCCTCAAACAAGGGTTTGAAATATTAAATATATTGGCCTTGGAATAGCTGGTTATGATCAGTTGACAGTAAGAAGGAATATAATATTTGAACTCTCCAGCTCAGAGAGAGTAAATATGTTCTCAGATATTCTTGTGATCACTGGACGAGGCACTAGACCAACGTCAGGGTCTCAGCTTCCAGGAAGTTATACTTCCATGCTCTGTGTGGCAGGGAATGACAACAACAATAAATACCAGGGAAGTCTGGTGAAAGGAGCTCTAGCCTCTCCCTGGCTGGTGTCACCCCAGACTTCTTAACCTCCACTCTTTGTGGTCCTCTACAGTTCTTTTATCATCCAGAAATAGTTGTGAAAACTTGCTTTTGTGGCCTGAATCCAGTGGGCTCAGGGGCATTCTGCCTCTGTCGCTACCTCTGCATCTGCTTGGCACTCACAGACACGAGGACCTCAAAAAAAAAAATGAAATGGACTTGACCTCACTGTCTTCTCAGTGGCACTGAATGTTCTGTATCCCCATTGTTAGGGGTTAGCTGTAGTCCCGCAAGAAATGAATCTTTCAAGCTTCTGATTAATTGCCAGGGGAACTGATTATTGATCTACAGAGAAGGTCAGAAAACCTAGGTTAGAATAGTCTAGGAGAGCAGGGCACCTACACATGGGTCGTGCCTGAGCATGCTGGCTCTCGGCGTGGAAAATGACACAGAGGAGAAGCTGTTGGGGATTTGTCTCAGTGGCTTTTGCTTTGATCTCCAATGCAATTGCTCTTTCCATATTGGCGAAGTCCAGTAGGTGGGCTGAGGCCTAGGACACTGTAGTAGTTACACTTGCTGCTGCTACAATGAAACGCCTGAGAGATACGGCTTAAGAAAGGAATATTTCACTCTGGCTCGTGCTTTTAGACATGTTAGTCCATAATTCTTGGCCTTGTCAATTCTGAGCCCATGGTGACAATAATAATCAAACAAACAGAAGTCATAGCAGTGGGAACATGTGGGTGATGTTGCTCACACTGTGGCAGACAGGTCATGGCAGTGGGAACATGTAGATAAAGTAGCTCACACCATGACAGACAAGTCGTGGCAGTGGGAACATATGGATAAAGTTGCTCACACCATAGCAGACAGATCATAGCAATGGGAACATGTGGGTCAAGCTGCTCACACCATGGCAGACAGGTCATGGCAGTGGGAACATGTGGATGAAGTTGCTCACACTACGGCACACAGGTCATGGCAGTGGGAACACGTGGGTGACGCTGCTCACACCATAGCAGACAGGTCATGGCACTGGGAACAGGTGGATAAAGTTGCTCACACCATGGCAGACAGGTCATGTCAGAATGTTCTTTCCACTTGTCATAGTAAAGATGCATGTATGTAACCTAGTTTTGATGGCATTTAGTTGTTACTTTGATCTGAATTGGGGGCCAGAGCATGGTGCTGTCAATAAGCTGCCCTTGACCCCACATCCGGGAGGACTGAATGCAGGCCAGCCTGTGGACAGACTTGCAGTGCAGAGTGACAACTGTGTTCTGGCTCTGTGCATACAATGGGTTGGTGACAATGCCAGGACGGTCAAAGGACATGCTCATAGGTCTGAAGAAGATGAATGGCTCCCTAAACCAAGTCAGGTGTGATGACAGGAGCATTGGGCAAAGATAGGTTACCAGAACGGGGATGTTTACCAAGTGCTTGGTCCCTAAACTTGACTGTCCTCACAGACCGTCCGCACTGTCCTTGTCCTCTAGGGAGCTCTGAAAGTGTTTCATGCTGGTCAGCGGCATGGTCATCCCTTTAAAAAAAGAACTAGCATTCCACAGCAAAGACAAAGTCTGACTCTGCAGACATTAGGAGGCTGAAGTCATCCACCAACTAAGAGGGAATCAGACCCATCCTGGGACAGTGTAGCAGCGGAGCTGGCCTGGAAGCAGCTCACAAGGGACAATGTTTGATCTGATGTGGATGTTTAGACAAAGGGAGTCTCTGAGTATACTCCCAAGATCCTAGTGTCACTGAGAACACGTATATAGAAGAAAGAAGTTTGAAGTCATATTATTTATTTCTAATTTTTTGGTGGTACATACAAGTGGTCTAGTATGAATGTCTATTAACTGGCTACAGTATTTTGCCAAATGGGGATAATAGATACCCACTAGAGAATTCCAGTGAAGAGGTAGCCGTTGAATTTGTGGGTGAGGAGGTGAGATCATGTGGGAAGGGGATGTCACAAGAGCAATGGACCCTCCCCCGCTCCCCGCTTGGTGCACCTGAGAGCATGTTTCTGAGCCGGTGTAATCGGCGTGCTTCCACACACTGATTTCCACTCTAAGGTGTTTTCCCTTGTAAACTGATCACACAAACACAGAGCCCATGAATAGCCATGTGCTAACATGTATGGAACTTTCTGGATGTGTTTTAGGGTAGCAGAAGTGTACGAGCAAACTTTCTTAACCTCTTTTGTAAGGACACTGATCCCATCCTTGACTAACCCCATCTGCTAATGCTGTTATATTGGGAACCAGAGTTTGAGGATGAGACAAAGACTAAGATAAATAGGAGACTGGGATGTCCCTGGCCATGTTCTGTCATGGTGAAGGGCTCTTCTTGGTTTGTACCTTCTTACTGTGCACTTACTTACATGGCAGAGAGAAATGCAACATCAGACATAATCTTTAATAAAGAACCCAGTTAGGTCAGGGCGACTCTCCTTTATGATCTCATTCAATCTTTTAACCCCTTTCCTTGAGGATCTCATTTGCATAACAGGCCCAAGTATGAGCGGGGCTTCATCAACACCTGAGCTTCAAGGGGAAAACCATTCAGCTCACAGCATGATGGGGGAAAAAAGAGAAGAGCAGAGCTTGGATGGTAAAAGCCTTGTCTGTGGATTTGATGAAGCCCTCATGGGTCAGTGTATAATAATGATTGTATAATGTATTTTGTGTCTGTTGGGAAGGCATATTTTATATTCACCTAGTTTATGTAGTCTGAAGTCTGCAAACTCAACTCTTCTTCTGTGCTGTAGTCAACAATAAAGCCTTGCTGTGGCCTTCTCCTTTGCAATGCCCCCACTGAATTCCTATGTAGAAATGACAATCCCAGGGGGTGGCATCACAAAGAGGGACTTTGTGAACTGACTAGGTTATTTGTGCTTATCCAGGAGACCTCGGAGAGTGGATTAGCCTCTTCCCCCAGGCTCCACACTCAAATAAATTCTGCCTTTAAAAGTCATCAGTCCATGGCATGTGGCTCAGCAGCAGACACCAACTACAAACGGCTCTGCTTTGCCACTGTCCCTCCAGCAATGACTTCGTTGCTGGTTTGGAGGCATTCACTCTCTTATGCGTTAACTATGAGAAATCTGTCTATTCTATATAAATAGTAGTACTCAGAAGAACTGAGATGGCCCAGTGCATAAATGGGACATGTATGGGATGGGCGGGGACAAGAAGATGACAATATGCATATTTCCTGATTGCATCATCTTCCCCTTTCCAAACTCAGGTGACCGTGACAGATGGTGGTTCTTCTCCAAAACAGTCAGCGATCTGGGTGGTTGTTCAGGTTCTGGATGAAAATGACAACAAGCCCCAGTTCCCGGAGAAGGTCTACCAGATCAAGCTTCCAGAACGTGACCGCAAGAAGAGGGGAGAACCCATTTACAGGGCTTTTGCATTTGACCGGGATGAAGGCCCCAATGCAGAAATCTCCTACAGTATTGTGGATGGGAATGATGATGGAAAATTCTTTATTGACCCCAAAACTGGCATGGTCTCTTCCAGAAAGCAATTCACAGCAGGAAGCTATGACATCCTGACGGTAAGGCTCAGTTCCAGAGTGTCAGTGGGGTAGGGCGAGCCCTCTTATCCACGTCTACTCCTTTGATCAGTTACAGGCGAGAACTCTTACCTTGCTGGGTGATGTCCTAAATAATGAGTTTCCTTGGATGGGTCTAGCAAACCTTCCCCAATTCTGCTGCCTCTACTCCCAACCACAAATCTTGGGTCCTAACTCTTTCTCAAGGTGCTGTAGATAAAGGGCAGTATGTATCTAGAGTAAAGCAGAAGAAGCTGTGATACACCCACACACAGGCATCATATGCTCACACACAGGGACACAAACATACATACATTCACACATATGTGCACACATGCATATGGTCATACAAATGCATACACATATTCCCACACATGTACATATGTATTCTCACACGTTGTAAGCATTCATGCTCACACATGTGTATATCACACATGCATAAACACACATGCATGCACACATAGAATGAATTTACACATATTCATATAAGAATGCACAGACTCAAACATGTACACATTCAGTACCTATGCACAAAATTACACAGATGTTCATGTAGTCATGTGCACACATCTGATATACTTACAGTCACACATGCATAAATTCACATGTACATGGTCACATGAGTGTATGCACATGTTTATACATCCTACCACACAAATAGGGACTCCCATGTACTTCAGTTCCCTTCAGCTCTCACTAGAGGTGATGTCAGAGTCATGCTGTGACAAATCAAATTAGCTGTCTTTACTCACATGAACTATTCTTGCCCCTGAAATACTGTGAACTGTAAGTACAGCATTTATTTTTCATGGTTTTACATCTTAAAAGTTGGCTTCTGGCAAAGGCAGTGTGGGTCCGGATCATCCCACTCCCATTCCAGAGTTCACTCTCAACAGGATAGCACTCTTCTCGTGACACTGCAGAAATTGGTCTTTTAGCTCCATACTGCGTTAGTGAAGAACTTAAACTTCCACAGACACAAGTGCTAAGCCATCTCTCTGTGTTCCCTCCACTTGTGAGTAGATCAAGGCTGTGGACAACGGCCGGCCACAGAAATCCTCCACGGCTCGCCTCCATATCGAATGGATCAAGAAGCCCCCCCCTTCCCCTGTCCCACTGACCTTCGATGAACCATTTTACAACTTCACAGTCATGGAAAGTGACAAAGTGACAGAGATTGTAGGGGTGGTGTCTGTGCAGCCTGCTAACACCCCTCTGTGGTTCGACATCATTGGTAAGTTAAATCTCTAGAGCACATCAGCAAACGAACTTCACTGTCTGAAAAAACTAGCCAAACAAATAAATTAATACATTTTAAGATAATTTAAAAGGCAAAAGAAACAAATTAAAGCCTATCGCTGAAGCCTGAGGTTAAAAGTGGTGCTGAAATGCGAAAGAGCCAGTAAAATGAATAGCCGACCTGTGCTTTCGTTCCAACTCTGTAGCTAAGCTGAACAGAAAGTGCTCTCTGGCTGGATTTCTCCATAGTATGTTATTTACTGCAAACTTAATGTCTTTCTGTGTGTCATTTTAATTCTATTGTCACACTTGGCTAATCTCATTTCTAAATGTATTGATGGTACTAGACTTGCTGTCCTTCATTTCTCTCCTTTTCTTCACCTTTTTTTCTGCATTCTGTTCTTTTTTTTTTTCTGCTCCCGACTTCCCTGCTTCAAGGTGGCAAGCATGCTCGAGAGATGTTCTATATTCTCCAGACAGCTTGTGGGCAGAACTGTTCAACAGAAGGTACCCTTAGTGCAAACACATTTGCTAAAATACAGCTATCCAATCTGCCTTTTACGTTATTTTTTTTAAACAAATGGAATTACATCTTTCATAACTGCCTGTGACAGACTGAAATGCAGCCCACAGATTTCATACATGCCTCTAACAGCTATCTCATTACTCCTATCCAATGACTTCTTTGTTTGAGATTAAATGGGTTTGGGGTTTGGGGGGGATTGTTTTGATTTTCTTCCATTGCTTTTGAGGTATGTGGGCTTTTGTTGTTTTGTTTTTATCTTTTTGTAGGTTAGTTTATTTAACTGGGAATTTTCCAATTGAAAATAAATGAAAATGTATTCCCGCCCCTCTATTTTTCAGCAGCAGTGGCATTCAGACTAAAAACCCCACAGGAGAGTCCCCTGGCTGCTGTCCACAGGAGGAAGGGCAGGAAACAGAACCTAGTGTGCATGTGTAGCCAGTAGGCCTCCGCTCACCCTCAATAGAGAAAGCAGCTGGAAGGAAGCAGGCAGGGCAGTCCTGGGGAGCCAACCTTTAAATTCCTTGAAAGAAAGCAAGCAAGCACGCCAGGCTGCAAAAGGAAAAGGGCAAAACAGCCTTTCCACAAACCTGCAGGGAGAGCACTGGAGAGGAGCCGTGTGCAAGACGGGGAAATAAAACAGGCTTTTGTCAGAGAAAGGGCGAGTGTGCCTGCCAGGGGCTGATCAGGGCTGAGCCAGAGCTCACTTCCCACGATTCTCTGTGAGCAGTGGAGCAGCCAGAAGCACCAGTGTGGGAGAATCACTTCTTTCCTCATGATGTCTGGCCAGTATAGGTAGGAACCAGCTTCTCCTCCAGAACAGCTGGGTCTGGGGAAAGCATTTAGGAGGTTCCACATCTGGTTCAATGAGGCATAGAAGAATGTACTGTCTCCCAGTCAAACCTCAAAGAATCCTCTGAACTCCCTTGCCTTCTGCATCTTATTCTGCAAAACAGAGTATCTTTGTTTTTCTTAATTGACATCAATCTCATAATTTTTTTTCATATGACCATCCTTTTAATTCCTTCTTCATCTCTGCTGACATATTTGAGATAGAACATCTTCTGGACCCATGAGAAGTGTCTTACCACCATCCCAGCAATTTTCTGCTTGTTCAGTTACTGTATGACATAGTTTCTTCTTTCTTGATGCAAGGAAGCATCGCACATGTCCCCGGGGAGTTGTCTTTTGTCTGCCTGGACACCTTTGCCCATCCCTTCACCAACTCAGTTTGCAAGCATCTCTTCTTGGGTAACAGTGCTTCCTGTCCCTTGCGTGGGCATCCAACCTCTACCCACTTACCTCAGGCTGCCCATAAATGGCAAATCTCACCAGCATACCGTTCTCAGATGTTCAGTGTGGTCAATCACCTGCATCAATTACTCGGGCCAGTTTGCAATTCTTCAGCATTTCCACAAGTATGCAGGTTAGCATACACAGGCTTTCCATATTGTGTTATCAGTGCTACTGTAGGTTTCCATTTATGTTTATCCCATCGCCATTCTGCACCCTCAAGTGAGTGAAGACTACAGAGACTGTTGGCGATGCCTCCGGCAACCACGCTAACCCTACTGGGGACTCCTGGGTCAGTGTGACATTCCATTGTACACCACTCACAATAGCCTCACTAATCCTAGGAGAAAGGGGAATTTATAGAGAACATACTTCCTGGCATCCAAATATAATCCAGGAATGATACGCAAAGTATGGCCTTGGTTTTCATGTCTCTTTATCTTCGTGTTTCTAAGCACTGCTGTCTTCCATAGACTACCTCCTTATCCATTCTACTGCATGAGTAAGAATGGTTTTTTCAATGAAGAATCCCAGTCCTGGGATTCTGCACGTTGGTCTGGACTTCCCCATCACAGACATTTCTCTGTAAATCTGGTAACAGTTTGTCAAGTTTCTTCTACAAATTGAACTTACTGGGCCTTCTGCCCAAACAGATCATGATTTTATTTCCCTCCTCACGTCCCGCCAACAGTGTCTTGAGATGCCAACGTTTCCTTCACTGCAGGACATCAGGTCGTTTCCCCAGGTGCTGGCGGCTTTCAGGAGAGATGCTGCCGTCCCTCTACCAATCTCCTTTCTGAAAACGCAGCTCGTCTGCCAGAGTCGTATTTTACCCAGTGTGCTGACATGCTCTTCCTTCTTTTAAAGCCCTTCATTTGCTTTATCATCTTCAGGTGTTTCGCCTTTACTGTCAAATTTTCTTGCGTATTTTTCCTTTGTGAGTCTTCCCTTCCTCCTTGCCTAGGCACCATCTTTGATCAGACTAGCATAGTGGGCAATGCTCCTTAGTACTTAATGCTAACTATGGCCTGTGCAAAAATAGAGACTAAGCGTGGGATAGGCAAGGTCCACGTGGATCTGAAATGAAGTCTCGGCTTCCAAGTGCCCAAGTACACGTTCACAGAATACGCCAACCGGTGTTTCCACCACAGGCCTAGTACATCCAGACACCCATGAAGAACACAATGAAGGGCCCAGGAAACACCATCCTGATCTGGCACGTACCACTTTAAACCGCTCAGCGCGGCAAATCCTCATTCAGTCTAACGACAAAAATGTCTTAGTCTCCCCTTCCCCTTGACAGCCTGCTTTCACTTGCACATTTCCAGACTTCCATGAGCTTCCTTGCCTCCTACCGGATCCCGAAGTCACAGAAACTCCATGGGAGCAGCACTTTGTCCCCAGGCCTAAGACATTTGCATTCTTTTGACTCCAAAGAGACTGCTTTCTCTGTAGCGAGACTCCTTCAGCTCTCAGAAACAAGCCCTACTTACAAGCAAGCTAAGAAAGCTGTAATTAAAAGGAAACATAATAAAGTTCAGCTGTTGTAGATTTGAACAGCCCAACACACAGCATGCTCCCTCTCCTTGTTAAGAGGGAAAGAAAATGAAGGGAACAAAAATAACCCACAATCCTTTGTGGCTTTGTCATGTATCTTCACACTTCTCAGGAGGCTCTGATTTCCCCTCAGCCATCCCTTAATTTACATACCCTCCAATGTGCAGACAATCTGGTTCTCAGCTCGCCCCAGAATCTCATCCTGATGGCAAATATTTGAATTGTAAAGGCCGCCATCATGAACAACTCTGCACTAAGAATTGAGGCATGCTCATCTCCAGTTTTTAGCTTTTGCCTGAATCAAATAGACGCTTTACCTTGCATACAGATAGCACGTGAATCACCTGACTTGCCTCACCCAATGTCAGGAAGGAGAAAGCCAATATTACCAGGAATCTCTGATGGCCGGCCCTCTGTGCTGGCCTCTCAACCATCCTTCTGTGTTGATAGACAAAGGCTACCTTGGTCCTCAGTGGGTTGTAGATCTCTGTGACTCGGAATCCTTGGCTGTTGTAGTCTCAAGTTACACCTGTTCTTTTGTAACCTTGTCTCCTGTGCAGCCACAGATGGTGCAAGTCTGGGTCAAGAAGGTAAGCCATTCTTCCCACAAGACCAGTAGGAGCTTTATCCTCAGGCAGCTGTGGTCAACACATTATATAATCCACCAAGTGCATGCTTGAGAACCACAATTACTCTGCTAAAGGGAAGGAAAGAAAGAAAGAAAGAAAGGAAGGAAGGAAGGAAGGAAGGAAGGAAGGAAGGAAGGAAGGAAGGAAGAAAGAAAGAAAGAAAGAGATCTCGAGTTTTAAATAAGTCTCTAATTTTTTGTGCCTGTGATCTATTTGGGAGCTGGGTGACAGTTCCCTACCTCCAAAAAAGTAAAGAATTAAAAAAAAAAATCAACAACATGAACTGGTAAACTAGACTTCATCAACATAAAGCAAGCCCTTGTCCTCATTGAAAACCCTTGTTAGAAAAGACCAGTCATGGCCTTGTTGACGGTCATAGCTGTCCTCTGCCACATGAGGTTGGGCACACCTCAGAGCTTGGGCACCTTAACCAGGCAGCCACATCTACTTCTAACTCACCTGCTCCTCCATCGGGGTGAACTCTGTGTAGCTAGTCAGTGGACACCAAACACTTCGTCTCTCCCCTTCCACCTCTGTGCTCTATCTTCATCACAAACAGGACCCAGTTTTCTCCATAGCAACAGTGTCATTTATGGAATCAGATCTGAGGAAATTTTAGGAAAATAAGAGAAGTCTAAAAATACTTCACATATTAATTGTTTTAAGAAAAGGAACCTTGGACTAAATTCTAGGTCTCTTTCCCCTTCCTGCCACTCTTTCCTGCCCTCCAGCTCCAGCCCGCCATTTAAAGATTAGCCTGCTGTGTGCTTGCTTCCTTCCAAGGCAGCAATTTATTCATAGTCACACCGTAACTGGCACCGAATGTCTTTCCTTCGGTCGGGTGTACATGCTGAACTTGAACGAACAGCTTGTGCACGGCCCCCTTCATTCATTGAGATTCAGTTGCTCAGGATTTTGGAAGCTCCTCGGTCACACCTCCCCCTGGGTGACTACTAGATTTGGGTTGGTATTTTCATAATTACACGTGCAAGAGCGGAGTTATTTTCTAGAGGAAGAACCTGGAAACTGAGCCATTTTTATCACTGGGTCTCTTTGTGCAGAGACAGTACCAGCAGGCCCGTTTTCCTCTGTCAGGTGTGACCTACCTTTTGAGATAGAGAGATGATGTAATCCACAAATCTCCAATCTCAAATGGGATACCCACCACTACAAAAAAAGTTCAATTCAGTTATACCCCAGTGAACTGAGCAGTAGATGCTGGCTTCAAGTGTTTTCATACATGTCCCATTTCTAGAGTCTTTTCAGGGCCCCTTCCTTGATACATTGAATTTTATAATATTATAACAGAAATTCAGTATGCCTCTTCTGCTCTGTCTTTACTCAATGACACCTGTCTTGATCAACAATGGTTCAAGAGAAATGTCCCTAAAGTGAATTATTGTCATGTGGGCTGTTCACAACCTCGCTTTTAACTACCTCTGCCGCACACCCCCGCAGCAATGCACAGGCTGTGACATTTCTGAACTCCACTTTGCTGGGACTCGGGCCAGCTCTGCAGTGTCCTTTTCTGCCCACTTTTTATTTGGCCTCATGCTGTTGCACCCAGCACACTCTGGCTTTGCATGTTCTGTTACTGGCTCTGAGGAAGCACATCTTACTTAAACGGAATGCTGCTAGTGAAGACGGACTCCTTGTATTGATTAATGGCCTCACCCCAGCTGATTTGGACTTGCAAAATTGAAATCACCTTTCAGGCTAAAAGCTTGGAAAAACAAGACCTGGGGGAAAGGCATGGAGTCGCTTATGAAACAGGATGCTTAAGCGTAGGTTATTAAATTGTGTGTGGGTTGATGGTGAACGGCTGGTCTAGATTCTATGTCCCTGGTCAGAAATTCATTTGGAAACTTGGGAAGATTTTTGATTTAAATGAAATCTTGGCTTAATTAGGAGCAAATGTCCTAGAAATGAGTATTCTAGTATTCTGGCCATATTGGTGTACGGGAAAATGTACCAAGGATGCTAATGATCTGTCTCTTCTAGGACATCAAAAGTATCTCATCAGGAGTACTTAAACCACAAAAACTAGTGAAAGAAACAAACACAAACATGGCATATATATACAAAGAGGAAGCGAGAAGATTATAAAAACAAAGTTGCAAAAGTTGCCAAAAATATTAACAAGAGCAGAAATTATGAAAACACATATAATCTGCGTAAATATATCTAAATACTCAAATGTTCTACCCCTATGCAGGCAGGGCGAGAGCGTATTTTGCACAGACTCTGAGGGGCCACAAGCAGTGAGAGCGAGAACGGAAACTGGAAACCTTTGCTCCTCTTTCCTCTCAGCTCCACTTTCATTCATCTTCCAGATGAGAAATAATTTGCACAATTCTCTTCTTCTGGCCCTCAAATGTGTGACTTTCCTAAATAGCTGACACAGGAGTCTGAACAGTATTCCTCCAAAACAACCGCAATTTAGAACAAAACTCTCAGTCTTCATCTTTAGGAAAGTGAAGAGCACCAGGGATGGGGCAGACTGTCTACTGTTAATTGAGCTGAGACCATGAGATAATATCCTCCAGAAGCAGCTTGAGAACTTGTAGCCTTGTCTTTCTCTCATGGCTTTGGAGGTTTTCATTACCTTTCCTTGAGGGTTTCCATGGCAAAGGTGTTTGTTTTGTTTTGTGTTCTCCCCAGCATTTACTTCTTGGAGGGAAATGATCACCCTTGCTGCTTAAGATGACTGGGGCCGCCAGTCATCCAGGTCAGCTTTCTGTGTTATTCCATGAGCAAATCAAGAAAGCATTGCCTTCAACAAGAAGTCACACGCTAAGATCTGCTTCTCCTCTCAGGCTAGGAACCCCCTCTTCTGAGTCCTCAAAACTCTTCTTTGGAGTTAGCTTCTAGTGCTTCTCTGTAAATCATTTAACGACAGTAATTGGAAGATGATTCTCTTCTAGATGAAACTTTGGGGAACATACATCATCTCCAGGCAACTCTCTGGTACCCCTGCATCTCTACAGATTTAATTAAATGTTAAAGGCAATTGTATTCTCTCCAGTAATTAAAGAATCCTATGTGAACATGGTAGCTGCAAGCAGTTGGTACTTAGACTACACATGCCTACATTTTTTAGAAAGTACGCCATATTGTTTATTTTTCACTGCAGCACAAATGCCAGTAATTCAGATGTGACTCTTTACCCCCTTCACTCATCTGCCCACTTAATATTGTAATATCATGAAAATGTGCTGGGAAATGACCAGAAAAATAAAATCCCAAGACTGTAAGAAGTAAAAAAGCCAAGCTTCTCTTTTCTAATATGAAATTCAGTAAATGCATTGCCCTACATACTAAAGTTAAATAAAATTACCATCTGAAATCAAAAGTATTTCACACATGCAATTCCCGACAAAAATAAATAGCACTGGTGAACATATACTGACATTTAATTAAAATTGTTCCAACACTTAGACCGCTCTCTTTTCTCTTCCTTAAAAAGGTCTCTAATTTGGGGACGTTTGTGACACTTCTGTTCAGAGACAAAATGATCCCAGTTCTAACCATCTTAAGTATGTCTTTCAAGACAAAAGGACAAAAGATAATTTTTTTCCTCAAATTAAATTGCCTTATAAGTTCATTTGTGTAATATCAGCAAAATAATGTCCATGTGATACCCCTCTAATTTTATGATTTCATGCTGTTTCTGTGAAACCAACACAGAAGAAAATTAATTTACACTGCCAAGATGCCTAAAACATTTCTCCAAATATCCCAATGTTCAGAGAGACTCTTTTTCATATGAAATTCATTTTTAAAAAATTTCTCATCTTGCTCTATTCATAATTTTATTTCTGACATTTAATTGAGGGATTCTGAATCCTACCAGCCAAATGTTTACCAACAATCCTAGAATAGACCTGAAAGTATCAACTCATTTGTGTTCACTGTAATTAGATTAGTTTTTACTGAGAATGTATTCTACCAGAGAAAAAGTTAAAGAATCCCTGAAGTTTGCAGCATGGTAGCTGAGAGGGGTTGAAGGACTGTTAGCTTTCTCAGTATTTTATTGAGTCTTACATTAATGCTGACGTTTTTATTTACAATTTATTGGTTTTGGGGTCCTTTGTTATGATTCTAAAGGATGGCTTTTGAAATACAACTTAAGTTAGAAATTGTAAGGTCCCATTTAAGATTTATAGGCATGCCTGCTAGAAAATGTATCTACATAGAAACACCCTGTAAAGATATATGCCTCCAGACACTTAAAACCTTCTCAGATGTGCTAATTTCATGTTGTTTCTGTGAAATCATCAGGGGGGAATTTTGACAGCTCTTTTGATGCAGAGAAGGGTGTTGGGACAATTGTCATTGCCAAACCTCTGGATGCAGAGCAAAGGTCAGTCTACAACATGAGCGTGGAAGTCACCGATGGAACCAATGTTGCTGTCACTCAGGTAAGTTGTTAAGTTACTGATAGTAAGAATGTGAAAAGGTCTGCTAAAGAGAGAAATGGAAGCAATGAAAACGAGATCCAGGGAATAATAAATTATGTCCATGGATTTTTAGTGTTCAGAAAATTGTTTAGTGAGCAACTGCGACTAAAGGGTCTAGCTGTGACATTGTAGAATTATTTGCTGCCACGTTCAAGATGACCGTGGCTGTTTGCTCGTGGAAGAGTGGTGTGCATGTGTTTCCTGGTCATTCACTGTAGACTGTTGTAGTTGACAGCAGTCAGCTTGCAAAGAGCCCGTCTATGCTGTTGTGTTAGCACAGCACGAGATTCTTCCCCTCCTCATTTCTTCAATCTTAAACTTAAGTTAGAGATACCGAGGAGCCCATGTTAAGTTCTGTACTGAGATGGAAGCTACCTAGCTAAGGTCAAACAGCCTCAATAAAGGGCAAGACTGAGGCCTGGGTATCCACTGTAGTCTCTGTGTTAGGGGTTATCTGTCCCGGCTGCACCTCGTACTCTCTGACCGGGAGCATGATGAGGGCACGGCCAAAGTCCTGACAGCTGGAATCCAGTCCCAGAGTTCCTGCTGATGTTACCATGCAGCTGGGCTTGAGGAGCTTCTCTTCTGCCTCTTGAGTGCCAAGGAAAGACATTGAGAGTTAAGAGAAAACTTCCGAGTTGCCGTCTGACTCAGAACACCTCTGAACTTCTTCCCAAGTAGGCTGACCCAGTGCTAGCTCTCAACACAGTGGAGGTACCGTAACTATAAGATTTCTGTTTTGTTATTCAGAACCATAAGCCCAGCCCCATATGGCATGCATTGCAACTCTGCTCTTTCTCCCTGCTTCCCTCTTCTGTTCCCACAACACCAGCAGACATGAATGATCGATCTGGACCCTGCTCTCTCCTGGACCCAGATGGATATTCAGAATTCTTCTCAACACATTTAGGTAGCGAGGAAGAAAGCTTTGCCAAGCTAGAAGCAAGCAAGTGATGATTTGTTTTAAATATGATTTACACTTTTGTAACCAGGAAATTTGAAAGCGGGAGGAAGGAGAATTCATATGCTTGTCCAGACAACTGTCTCTTGGTCTGTAGATGCTGTAAAAATGCCACATGACTCTTTCTTTGTTATCAGAGAGTAGTAGAAGTTGAGGGGACAATGGGGTTTATTCCAAGTGACCATTTACTTTCCATTTTAATATAGGTATAAATGGAAACGACTCACATATAGAAGGCCAATGTGTGACCGCTCCTGACTCTCACTTCGGTCCCTTCCTGCTTATCGAGTGACTAGAGGACCTTGTTTGTCTTAGAGAGTCCCACTTACACCTGTTAATCCGGAATATGTATTACTAGCACCCCATAGCGTCTGATAATTGACCCAATTGGGACAACAAATTATGCATTCTTCCTATTTAAAACCACACCAATCCTTGGCATTTTTTTGAAACTCAAATCTAGACACATAAGAGAGGCCCCCTGGCTGAGATTCCATGGGAACTAGGCAGTCGAAGAACATGCTAGAAGATCAATGCCAAACAATCCAAGTGCAGTATTGCTATGTTGTTAGTGCTAACTCATTCTAAATGGGAACTTGAACTAATTTTTTTTTAAAATTAGTGGTTTCTTATCATAGCCAACCCCAGCTTTTCTGTACTAATTAAAAAATCCAAAGTATATTCTAGTAAAATAAAAATAAGCGTGGAATCCTATTCATTTCCAGACTTTCCACTGGGTTTTAAAACCAGTGGAATTAAACAGTATTCAGTGTATCTAGAATGTATAATTCATCAAATATTTTCAGAATGAATGAATGAATAAATAGATTCTACATATCCAGCAGGATCTATCTAGAAGGTATGCCAGATCTCTGAGGCACAAAGCGTTCATGTTAGCAAGGGCGATGAAAAAGTTAGCAGGAAGACATTTAGAATTCCACTAGGATAAGATAAGCAACAATTTAGAAGCATTTATTTCATAAATATTTCTTCAATCCATGCCATATGCAGTGAACTAAGGTCCTTAAAATCACAGTGCTATAGTTTTAATTGTTTGTTGTTTTAGACAGGGTCTCACTGCATTGCCCATATTGGTCTCAAACTTCTAAGCCGAAGCCACCCTTCAGTCTCAGGTCACATAGTCGATGGAACTAAGGCACACTCCACCATATTAAGCTAGCAATGCAGTTTTAAGGCCAAATGTCTAACCTACATTCACTAAAATAATATGGAATTGCAAGTCTTTGAATGAGACCTTTAAAGGACAATTTGTCCGAAACAATGCTTTTCCAAGCTTATATACATTTAGACTTGAATCCAGAACATTTGTTCATAAGCAGCCTGAGAATTGGGGTGAACCTGTAGGTCCCCTTAGCAAGAGCAAATTAAAGAGGTTAATAAAGGACACCATGAGATTCTTCTTGTCAAAAAAAAAAAAAACCCATGTCATGCTGTTCTCAGGAACCATGCCCTTAAGGAATGAGAACTCAGTTTCCAAAGCATATACTGTGTCCTCATCAAGACGGTTGCCGTCGGAAGGTCATGGCAATGTTGAACCCATCTGTTTACCAGAGTTGGTCAGCCCAGACTTCCCTGAACATGGCAGCAGGAACAGTTCTCTGCAACAGTGTCAGGCATATTTAAACAATAGAATGTTTTGGAAATAAACAGAGCATTCTAGACTCTTTTAGAAACTGCTAAAATGCACTCAAATCCATGACCCTAGACAATGCAATGACTCTACCACCAAACAGACACCTTTCTCCATGCAATGTTAATGTCCTGTAGTTTACGAGCCACCTGTTCAGAACTCCATGGGTGATTTATCTCCCCTTTGTTCACATGAGATCATAAAACACAGTAGGACATAGGCTTCTCATCAGCCATAAACAACGTGTTGAATTTTACTTCACAAATATCAAATAAATCAGAGCCTCAGGGATTCAGTGTCAACATGCAACCTCTCTTCGTCTTCAGTCTTGTCCTGCTCTTCCGACTCTCACAGGTTCTTGTGCCTCCGAGCTACAGAATCTGACGCTACATAAATATTCCTTTCTTTCTGAGTGCAGCCTGTAAAGGTACCTGTGCATTTCACATTACGAAGATATCAAAGAACAAAATATGAAACCAAAGCATCCCGATGTGTGCAGAAGCCACCTGATGAGGAGGACAAAGACTTCTGCATGAAACGGTGCAGGATTTGACAAAGGATGTTGGTGTCCTTGTCATATTACAACACAGTATGGAAGTGATTCCCATGTCATCTTAGAGAGCCAGAGATGAGCAAGGAAGTCTGCACTGAAAGGGAAGGAGAAAAGAGAGAAGTTGTCTCTGACTGTCTGCTTCAGGCAAAGATGAGGAATCTCAGGAGCCCTGGTAGTCGTAAGCAACAGGACTGGAAAGGAGACAGGGAGTGGGGGGCACACAGAGAATGGAATGAATCACCAACAAGGAGTCACCATCTACCCCAACCTAAGTCGAATTACAGAAGTTTAAGTGAATCCCAGCCCTGGTTCCCAGACAATGCACTGCCATTTGCATTAGGAAAGAGCTGAGATGCTTTATAGAGATAGCTAACCACAATTTCGGGCAAGAGTGTTGGTCACCCTACTAAAGACTCATGGAGCCATTTAAAGGGGGATCAGAGGCTACTTTATCCACTAGATAAAGATGGGTAGATCCCTCAACTTTCATAATGACTTTATAAAACAGGTACTAAAATACTCATTACAGGCAGAATTGGTATATCCTACCTCCCCTCCAAAAATACCCATACTCTAGATATCCACTTTAGAATCTTGATGTATTACTTTACTCAGCAGAAGGGACTTAAGAGCTATAAGAGATATAATCAAGATTAATGGTCTCCACATAGGACCAATCTACTAACAAAGACTTGACTGTCAACTTTTCCCAGATGGAATTGGAAAGGAAGGAAAGGGAGAAGACAGAGAATCCAGTGCAAGGCAGATCTGAGACAATTTGAATATATAGGTGGCCTCAAGATGTTGGGGATCTAGCAAGAAAACAAGGACCCCAGTCCCATAACCAGATGGCACTATATTGAGCCTGAATGAGAAAAGAGAATATTTAAAAACAAATGCATCTATGTCAATTCTCTGAGTTTGGCCTTGACGTCAATATTTAGAACTATGAGATAATAATAATATCAGGTGTTATTTTAACACCTAATTTATCTAAGTTGGTAATGACTTTTTGTGCCAGAAATATGAAACCCATTGACTACTGGAATTTACAGTTTACTATTTAGGTCAAAGGCCCAATGCAATGTCAAGTGGTTTGAGGAGAATTTGAACTCAGACCCACACAGGCAGACACCAGAGTCTGCTCTTTCATCCACTGTGTCAGCTCTCAAAGGCAACATTAAGCCTTCGAAGTCTATTCTAAGGCAGGAATTACAAGAATCACACCTATTTAAGTTGGTCTCCTGGGAAACACGATACCTGTAACCTTCAGACTATCTCTTAGCCATCCTAGGTCCAGCCTCCTCTTAGCATAGCTTCAACCCCAAGAACTTATGTTGCTAAGGACGATCCATGATGAATATTAATACTCTCCGTACGTCTGCCAAATCAGTCAGAGCTACTGCATCTTCATAGAAAAATGTAAAACAGTGTAGAACATGGCTCTCGCAAAGGTTCCTGGATGAAAAGGCACACAAATACATAAAACCTGATGTTTGCATAGTGAGACTCAACAAGTCTCATTAGGAATGCCTATTTCCTAGTAACCTTGGGAAAGTTGAATCAGGACTTATCTTCATTCTTTTCAAGGAGAAATCGAGACCCAGACTGGTTAAATGGCTGCCTGGGTTCACAGGAAAGAGATACAAGCCCATTTCTTCCTTTGCAAAAACATGCTATTCATAAAACATTCCTTTACACATTTATAGCTTCATCCAGTGGGGAAAGTATGTTGTAGAGTGAAAAAGTATCAACCCCGAATTGGGTGGCACGAGTCTAAGTTGACCCTTGACCTGTGTGCATTCCCAGGGAAGGCAGCTCATTCACTCTAAGACTCAGTCTCCTTCGCTGTGAAAGAATCCTTCGTGCTTCGTAGATTGTTGTAATACTGAAGATGAGGAGGTTCTTGGAACTATCACATGCTGAATGCATACAGACTTTATTAAGACAAGCTGAATTGAAACATACCTGATAGCTATGCATCATATGAGAGACCTTTATTGTTCAATGTGAAGGAAAACAGATAGTCTTGGCCAAATAGTAATCTAAAAGCTATGTTGGTTTGCTTCAGGGACTTGAGATACGTGATTGTGTGATTTGCTTGTTTGTTTTTATTGAGCTAAACATTTTCTCCCATCCTTCTTCCTTCCTCCCCTCTCCACTCTACCCTTCTCCAGACTGTATAACTATTTCACCTTTTACTGAAGAGTTTGTGATTTTTAATATGCTTTTCTTATTCAGGGCATGCTCTGTGTTTATAAAGCTAGAAGAGCAAGCTCATAATTGTGGCCCTACAACCAAGCCTGACATTAAACATCTCCTTCCCTAGCCTCCAAAACTCTCCAGCTCTAATAAGCAGCTACTTGAGTGTGGCCTGCAATGATTGGAGTGGGAGTGGAGAAGAGCTATGACCAGATTCCCACACCTAGACTGGAATCCCACCCTGTGGATCGCAGCACAAAGGCTGCTTGGAATCCCTCACTGCCCTGCTCACTTAGAACAGATTTTACCATGAAAATGTGTCATTGTCTTGATCCTTTTCTCCATCCACATATGCTTCAGATGGAAGAAAAGAGAATAATTTTTTTCTAAAGATGTTTCTTAGCTCAGAAGACATCCCAGAAAGCTCTCCTCCCACCTAGAGTTCTCTTACGTCCATGTTAGTGTCGTTGCCCCTAACATGAGAAGACAGTGCTGGCCCAAATGTTCCTCTGGTGTTTAGTTAGATTAAGACCCAGCCGAAGAGAGCCAGCTGCATATTGATAAAATACCATATGAGACTTCCTTAAAAGAAAAAATGACACAAAGAATGATAAAATTTCAGTATATGTAATAGATCTATGCTGGCACCTTATGAAAATCAATTTTTGAAATTAGATTCCCATTTTCAAGGCAGCAGGGAACTTTCTATTAAGATAATTCCTTGATTAATGTTCCTGAGATGAGAATGGCTATGCCAGTTATCTGTTTCATGAGTTAGTGTTTCTCTATAGCAAAAAACATGAGAGTCATACACGTGTTAACATATATACCGTCTAAATTTATTCTTAATGTACATGTAAACTAAGTGCACACGAGAACGATCATGAATGAATACAGAGCTGGCTCTGAAGAAATGAGAATTGAATCCGACCTTGCTCTCGTGACTTTGACCACATCCTTTAACATTGTTCTCCACTGAAGAATCAGATATAACAGAGACTAAGGAGCCAATACGATGCACATTTCTATACGGGAAGCAAGTGTGATATAAATTTTCTACTCATACATTCCCAAATAAAATTCACACATTTAGAAGAACGCGAGGGACTTCTCCCCTGGGAAAGATTAAATATGTCTTAGAAACGCCAGCAGAGGCAGAGCAGAATTTCAGTAATTTAGCACTTAATTGGTCTTGCCCAAAAATTCACCCCCCCCCGGACTGTTCTACCATGAGCCTTTGTAAAGCAAGGCTTTGGCACCTACCCAGACTTAGCTTTGAGGAGCCTGTGGAAGGCAACATGTTTGTGGGGGGCAGCACTGAACCAGCCCTGGAGATACTTCCCAAGGCTGGGTTCCCTCCTGCCTTGAGTCCTTTGTGCTTTTGTAAGCTTTTCAATTACCATTTTGAACACAACATCCTTGAGAGTTACTTTGCTTTGTTAGTTCAGGAGCTCACAAATGGCCCCAACTGTGGGAAATAAAAAGCAAATGAGGAAAAGGAAGTCTTTTACAGAGGAACACTTGTTCTGACTGTAGATTAGGTTCTGGACAAAGCAAGCAGAAAGAGGCAAGCATTTCAAGATCACATCAGCTTTGAAAACTTCATGAAGGTCAGGGCAGCTTGCTGGCCAGAAAGGCTCTTACATCTGTTGATGTAACTGCCACTCTGAAAACAAATATTTTCGCATCTTGACTAAGTTACTTGAACTTTTTAAAGACTTGGCATTCAAAGAATACAATATGGTTTTGCAAATACATTAAAGATAAAAACAATACCGCAAACTCTCTTGGCACATGTCTCGACTGTTTTTGCAAGTACAAGCTAGGGCACAAAGCTTGCCCCTGCCAGTATCTCTCCTAAGTGAAAATGGTCGAGCCACAGGCATGATAAAGTGGCTACCAACCCACTCAGCAAACCACATCTCAATCACTGCAAGCAGCTGTGCAGCTATTTGTCAGGGTAGTACGTCTGGGTATATTTATTTGGAAAAAAAAGTCAATATTTTCTAGAATGTAGTCACATGCGAAGATACAGTGAAATGGGAAGTCGTTAGTGGTGTTCCTGTTAATCAGGAGAAAGATACGAACAGGCACCACACCCACTGCCATGTAAAACCGTGTTGTAAGACACAGGGGGCAACCAGGCAAAAGTCAAGCTCCGAGTCAGAAGAATTATAAAGGAAAATGTAAGCTCACCTCTAGTTTCACATCCATCCCTAAAAAGTAACATAGAAAGAAATGCAGAGCCTTGTAAAGAAAAATGAAACTAGATCTTGGCCTCACATATCATGGCAGGAAACATTGCCAATGCACTAGGAAGGAAAGTGATAAAAAGGAAAACACACAAATGCCACCTGTAAGTGCTGCATGTGTTCATCTGCATCATGGAAAATGGAAAATATTTCAAAATGCCTCACCACCCAGAAACAACAGAGGAAACGCTGGGTGCCTTTCCTTCTGTGTGGCATGCCAAAAACAAACAAACAAAACAAAACAAAACAAAAAATAAAACCAACCTTGCACCCAGAATAAACCCCACGGTAGAATTTAGCACAACCTTGTCATTTATACCACTGAGTTTCCAAAAGCAAAAAAAGAAAGTAAACTTTCTAGCCCACAGAAGAATGAACTGGCATAAGCAGTTTAACAGAGAAAGAAACGCAAAGGGCTCTGTAGTGTAGGAACCAAAAGTTCAGCCTCGCTTCTATTAGGAGCATGCAGATGAAACAACACTGAGGTACCACTTCCATCTAACAGGCTGGCAAAGGTGCCAAGTCTTCCCACAAACTTTGTTGGCAAGGCTGGAGCGTCATTCTTGCATACATATAGGAATGCACATTGATGAACCCTTGGAAGAATGGAACGCAAAAATATTTCATCAAACTATAGAAACATTCATCAAACTCTCTTAATGCGAGGATAGAACTGTATGCCAGAGAAATTAATAAGACACATAGGCACATTCATTTTCTTTACGTAATCTAAGAACAAATAATAGAAAAATCTTAATGAGTCTGTAAAGGTTGACTGACCATGAAGCTCCCTGGAAGAGCATTTCTTTCTGTATGGCTGATTTATCTTCAGGATATCAAGCGGGCTCCTCAACACTGCCCGAGCCATGAGCAGTAAGCAGTTCTGCCCTATACCCACTGGGTACCACCAGCACTCCTTCCTTCAGTTATCAGAACCAAAACCATCTCCAGACACTTGGGAACAATGGGCATCTTCTGTTCATTGTAATTGCTAATACAAAGTGAATCATGTGGTAGGGGAAATGTATATGTTATCACTACATTGAAAAGGAGATGAAAGGGGAGGGGAATTCAAAGAGTACCAGGATTGTGTCAGAAAAACTCAAGCACCAACCGAAAGACAATCCTTCTGGCCAAGGAGAGACTATGCACAATGCAGTAAACAAAAATGCTTCAACCAAAAGGACGGTCAAGTACGATCAAGCTGGCTAGGGCACCCAAGGGCGAATTTCTTCCTCTCCTTGTGCTAGAAACCCTATGATCAGCCTTGGGCTGAGTGTCAGCTCAGTGCTCTGCCACAAATGGCACACCTGCATCACCCCTTACCCTGGTCAGTGCTCAGTGAGTATCACAGAGATGAGAGTGAAGGATGGGAGGAGCCAGAGGCTGGGCGGGACTAGAGTGAACACTGCCTTCCGGGTAGGGCAGGACTGTGGGCACCCATGAATTCAGAGCAGCTGTGGTCACCCAGACAAGATCAAGCTGGTCAACATTCCAGCATGGAAAGGAGAGATAATAAACGAGAAAGGGATCATAGAATCGGAAGATTAACAGTTTATGAATAGATTAGTCTTTAATGATCACCAATGACTGCGGGCATCGTAGTATGAGAGACACAACCAGATAGGGTACATCTTCAGAAGAAGAATATGTGGCACTCAAGAAGGAAGTTTATAAAAGTAAGTAAAATAAAAAGGAAATTGAACCGGAATCACACCATGCCTCCTAGACCGCTCTACCAATTTATAACAAATATAAGGACTTCTTGTGTAGGGAAAAGCCACAGGGATGCTGCAAGCAAAATTCAGACTGGGAACTAAACAGAAAAAAATCTCAGTCTCTTCCACAGCAATAATCAGCATGGGGAAATTTACAGAGGTAGAGGGAAATTCTGTAAGTCAAAATGTGAAAGTACACATTGAATACAATGCTTGAACCTTTATATTGTGATTAAAAGAAGTTTATATATGCATACACACAGCATATTTAACAGTGGAGAAATATTAGCATAGATTGCCCATTTAACATTAAAAAATTCTTTGACATTAAAGAATTCTTGTTTTGTTTTTTTGAGTTAGGGACAATAATGCTCTGGTAGATATTTGTACACATGACTTTATTTATTAACAGTCCTTGCCTGTTAGAAATGCACACTGAAATGATAGCTGTGATTTGCTTCGAAACAGTCTGGGTGGCAGGTGGGGATGATTAGGAAGACAGTTGAAGCCACTGATTGCTGTCAAAATGGTACACTTCTCTACCTGCCCAGAAGATTCCATTGCAAGGGATCTCACCAAGAAACAATGGTAGCTTCATACTGGAGCTAACTGAGCAAGCCTTTGGCTAGTCGTCTCTCAAAGGACAAGCGCGGGGTGATGCTATGGCTACTGAGAAGCTCTGACGGCATCCAGCTCACCTCATCCCCGCCTTCCTTTTCCCTGCCTAATCTTGATTTCTCCCCAGCTTGTATTAATTGCTTTGTTCACTGTTGTAAAAGAAATACCTGGTTAAAAAAAAAACTTACGGGTTTATTTTTCCTTATATGTTGAGTGAATGCATTCCACTATGACAGGGAAGCATGGCTGCAGGAGTGTGAGGTCACTAACTTGCTTTCTTCTCCTTTCTGTTGTATTCAGTCTGGTACCCCAGCACACAGGATGCTGCCACTAAAGTTCAAGATGTGTCTTCCATCATCAATTAAGCCTCTAGAAAACCCTCAAAGCCATATCTAAAAGATACGTGTCTCCTAAGAGATTTCTGGTGCAGTCAAATTGACAAAGATTAATCCCTCCCTGCACTGTTGTTGCTAGTCCACCATAAGAAACGGCACATAGATAAAACTTTAGGTAACAGAAACCTCCAAACGAAGGCCACCTTCTAATCATTCACATCGTGCCTCAGAACGGTCTGTGGAATTAACACGTCTCATGGCTACCTCAGATGTTCAATTATGAATGAGATATAGATACAATCATGATTGATGTTGCTGTTACTGTGAACTGATGGTTTGTCGTCAGCTACTTATCAGCAGAATGTTTTTATGAGAGAGTTTGCTCTATGTTGAGATTGCTGCTAAAAGCTAGGATGCAAGGATACAAAGAGAGGAAACAAAAGGTGACCTCTTTCATTAGCAGCGAATGTGTTGGGGTTCCTTATCGCTCTTGTCTTCCTTTGACTGCAGGTATTTATCAAAGTGCTGGATAATAACGATAATGGCCCTGAATTCTCCCAGCCACATTATGATGTGACAGTTTCTGAGGATGTGCTTCCCGACACAGAGATACTGCAGATTGAGGCCACAGACAGAGACGAGAAGCATAAGCTGAGCTACACCATCCACAGTAGCATCGACGCCATCAGCATGAGGAAGTTCCGGGTGGACCCCAACACAGGCCTACTCTACACGGCCGAAAGGCTGGATCACGAGGCCCAGGACAAGCACATCCTTAACATAATGGTAGGACCAGACTCATAGTTTTTCTCTCCTGACAGAACCATTTACCAGCCAGGGCATATGTACCTCAGTCTTCAGAAAGCCAGGGCCCTTAAAGTCTGTAAATCTAGCCTCAGCACTGTCGGGGTACATGCCGCTTTGCCTTCGTATTTCACTGAAGGAGTTGCTCTTCTGACAAAGTAACTCCAAAGTTTTTGTCAACCTGAAATATTAGATTAATTCTGCAGATGTTGGCTACTCAGAAAATGCTGCTGGCAGATGGTTTAGAGAAGAAAGCAACAGACAATGTTCCCAGCTCAGGGGTTTGTTTAGAGCCAGACGACTGTGTGGAAAAGTTTGAAAGAAGCCCCTTGAGAAGTTCTTCACAAGGGCAGCTCTTCTCTCAACCCACATCGATTTTTGGTGTATTTCATTGGTGCTGTACCTATGGGTAATACTAGTGACTCCAAAAGAACTGAACACGCCTTCCTTCAAATTATGTAGAAGTGGCTTTGCATTTCAAGTGAGGTTTTGGGTAATCCATCCAGTGAATAAGAAAGATGAGTGAGGATTATCATTGATTCCCTTACGGCCTATAATCTATCCCTGTAATGAGCCCAGAACAACACTGGCATGCACAGCCTCTGCCTATCAGGGCCCCCATTATACTCCTGGCCATGACTTAATCTCTTGCACTGATTGAGAGTGAGATGCCTGAATCTATGAATCCCCAAGTCATCCACAACAGTAACAACTTTTTCCTTCACTGGAATCTTCTTGGACAAGAGGCAACTTGAGCGCCATGCCCTCAGCTACAGTTGCCACTTAAGACCCCAGGAGACAGATGGGCAGTTCCCAGAGGCTGCCTGGTTCACTACTATGCCCATCCATTCATTCATTCATTCATTTATTCATTCATTCACAAATATTCTTGAGCACATATTACACAGAAAGCAATCTCACAAGTATTGAGATAGAGAAAGTCCTCGCACTCTTTGGTCTAGTGTTCAATTCATTCAACAATAACAACAAAAATCTCCAAAGAGAGTTCAGTTGTATCCTTGGGTGTGGATGAGCAAGCTAGAGAACTCCATTATAGCATACTGACCATGGTGATATTTACATGGTATTTCAGGAACAGAAACCTCATAGTGGTGAATAATTCCATTCTCTCTTTTTTTTTTCAAATCTTTTCTGTTCATCCTTCCTTCAGCAAACTGAAAAAATCAGTTTGGTTGCCCACTGTTCATCATTTGTGTAGTTAGATGCTTAGAACAAAGACCACTTTAGACCACCTTCTTCCAAGCCTCACCTGCTCATTCCTTCCATGTACAGTCACAAAAACACTTTTCTCATTGAGAATTCCTCGTGTATATGTAAATTTCACATTTCTGTGGAGTGATGCAGCTTAAAACTGAACAAAATAAGGGTATTAATTCAGTTAACAATATGTCAAATAATAAGAGAGCCACATGGATAAAGAACAGATTATTTATAAGCTTTTGCCATAATTTTAATTTTAAAGTCATTAATCAAATTTGTCTGGCAAAATCACACTGAGGGGTCTTAGAAGTTGCAGTTGAATGCATCTTCCTGGTGGTCAAGGTTCTCTAGCAGCTCTGGGCTCTGCTCCCCTAAAAACATCACTTGTCACCATCATGTTATTCCTTCCCATTTCTCCTTGCTCTGTCTTCCAGGAAGTTAGGAATGTTAGGTTATGTCCCTCTTTGCACTCACTATGAGGGCCTTTAAATGTATCCCACGCTGGCATTTAACTGCTTTGTATTATGCCTTTCTGTGGCTTGCTTGTATCACCCATTTCCAATATCCTAATCTTCGTGAAGGTAGAGACCGTCTAGTTCACTACTGAACCACTCTATTTATGCCATGAACCTGATATCACAGATAGCAATAAATGTTAGTTGAATGAATGAATGAATGTAACAACACTGTATCATTAATACCACCCCTTAGAAGAATCTCTGTCTACTGTTCCATGACTGAATATAAGTCTATAACAAGAAATAAATGACTATGGAAACCAAATGAGAGAATTGGGTTTATGGTACTCAGGTCATCACAGGCCAGGCATCCAATGGAACAACAGCGATGATGCTGCCCTGCTCTCAGATGGCTCATAATCTTAACCTCTCTCAATGCCTCCCCCCACCCTGTCTTCTGTCATACCACTGTTGAGTGCTTTGTAGTTGTGCAAGCCTGGGTCAAGGACTTTGCATGCATTGTCTCATTTTGTTTTCTCAACAAACATAGCCATGTGAGTTCTTTGAGATTCAAGTTTTTAGTCCTACTGCTTCTTATATTTTGCCTAAAGGTCAGAGATCAGGAATTTCCTTACCGAAGAAACTTGGCCCGAGTCATTGTCAACGTGGAGGATGCTAACGATCACAGCCCTTACTTTACCTATCCACTGTATGAAGCATCGGTGTTCGAATCAGCTGCTCTGGGATCAGTTGTTCTACAAGTGACAGCTCTGGACAAAGACAAAGGGGAAAATGCAGAGCTCATATATTCCATAGAAGCAGGTGAGAGCTGCAGAGACCTCAGCACAAAGCATGACACCCTCCCTCTGCAGCACAGCCCACCCTAGGAACTCACCAACCTACTTGTGCAATGGTGTGTATAAAGTTCTTAGCCTTTCAATATTGGCAGCAAGGGAAGAGCTTCCTTCCTTGCATTCAATCTTGGAGTTTTCTGAAATGAAGAAAAGAAGTGTGTAATGAATTCAGTGTCCCAGACCCAGAAACCAACAAACCATGGACTCAGACTGAAATAACCACAGTTGGGTTAACTTCCCAGTGGGTGGACTGAAGACTTCAGAAAGCCCGGCACACCGCCATGAACACAAACACCTTGCCTAGGTTGGAGGCAGTCCGGGCAACAAAACAGTTGGTGCCTATGGGACCTAAACTATTTGCTTAACCAGACAGATAAATAAATGAGAGCACGTGTCTTAAATCTTGGTGTTTTCCCAAGAACGTTAACATTCGAAGAACAGTTTATAGATGGTTTGAAGGTAGATAGCTAATGAGATGAATATCCAAGCAAGAATAAAAGACCATGAAGCTAAAAGTGACAAGTTTCCCTTATCTGTTCTGTGTCCTTCCCCATTTTGCCGTTTTTTAATATTCACACTGCTCGTTCCCAAAGTGTTCTGTGGCCTGTCTGTGGTGAGCAATGCCAAGTGCACATTCTTTCCATGACAGCAACGGGACAGCTTCCTGCCCTTCTCTTAAATGTAGAGTATTTGAAGGAGCAGCTGAGTTAAAATAAGTATGATAGGAAAGTCACTTAGGAATAGAAATTTGAGAAAAAACAAAGCTGATAACATATAAAATCCCCTGTATCAAATAATAATCTAAAAGCTACCCTTTAGATTAGGTGCCATATTTTACATGGTCAGTGCTGCCATCCACACAGAAGATGGTGCTCGCTAATGGCCACATGCCTGCAGAGTTTTTCCTACATGTTACTGCTGGGGTTTCCATAGATCTAGACCTAGTTAGCAACTCTTGGTTACCCCAGAGTATTGTTATTACAACAATAAGTTATCTTTGTTCTTCTAGATTACAAAACAGGACACTAAGAAATGAATATTAAATATCACAGTGAGCATTTTCTGGGCTGTCATCCTCAGCTGTTCTTCCTAAGGTCCATCTAATCTCTTCCTTTTCCTGTGTCATCCATACACATCACCTCATGTCACTGCGAGCATCTGCGTGGAAGGCTTTAGTTCTGCCGTTCTTATCATTTATGGATATTTATATCTGTATTATATTTATAAACTTACTACTTTTATTCCTGGGATCCAAATAACTTTTAAACTAATATTAGGTTCTCAAGGAACATATTAGTTACATCCCTGAAAATACTCTCCCTCACATTTTCCCTCCAGGACTGGAGCACGGAGCTGGGTCATTGCTTTGACAACTGACTAAAGTACAAAAGGAAAGTTATTACTTTAAAATATATTTTACATAGAAAACCCACATTTCCAGAAAAATAAAGTTCTGAGAATAATAACTATCTCAAAAAACAACTTTTAATTGTATGCATAAAAGTTTAATGAGAATTATAGTGTATATGACAAACCTGTCACAGTCATTCAGCCCCTTCACAGTCACACAGCTCAGCCCTGGGCCTGCCTGTCCTTCCCATAACCCTACCCCAGGCCTACCTGCTGCTCACACAAAGCCCAACCCCGCACCTGGCCTCCCTGCCCCACCCCAGCCTGATCCTAGACCTTCCTGTTACACATACACACACACACACACACACACACACACACACACACAGCTAATCCCCAGGCCTGCCTGTCCCCCACCACACAGACACAGTCAATCCCCAGGCCTGCCTGTCACACACACCCACACCAACCCCCCCACACACACACACAGCGAGACCCCTGACCTGCCTGTCCTTTCCCCCACACACACACAACCACTCCCCACGCCTGCCTGTCCCTCTGCACACAGGGAGACCTGGGACCTGCAGGGCCCTCACAGAGCAGCTGAGCAAACTCCTTTCACGTGAGGGAAACAGAAGCAAGTGACAGGTGGTTGTATAAGATTCTGGGTTTTATTGAACTTGTCTCCCAAGCCTCAGACAAGCCAGATTTTGCTCTATTTTCCAGTGGGCTATAAAATTCCTATCTTTGGCCTTGAAAGTCATACTGAAGCTTTAACTTTGGCCTGAGCAGAGCCTTGAATCTTGTATAATAATCAGATATTAATTTTCCAAAGATTCATGAGTAGAAGGAAAGAATAAGCAAGTAGCCAATTCCAAGGGAAGGTCAATATATTGAGGAGGGAAAGGGCGGAGAGGCCCAGCTTGGACCCGGTGTGGGAGCACAGCACCCTGGAAGGGACAGCAGGGGTATCAAGGCCAACTGGAGAGAAAACATGCTTTAGCGTCATCCCTTCCGTCAAATCCATTGACGTAGACTGAGGCAGGGCTCGCCTACTCACTGCGAAGTAGGACATTGACATCAGTGTGCATGGACATGAACTGTTAGCATCCTTTGTTCAGAGCTGTGTGCTTCTGCATCACTTGGGGAGGGCCATTGCTCGGGTGACATGGATGCTGTTTCTACTCTAAGCCTCCTTAGCTCCCATGCCAGACATCTCACAGCAGCACCCATGCCTCCATTTCCCAGGACATGGGCCCCCTGTTAGTGTCAAGGACAGTTTCCAGGGTCATCACTCTTCTCCTTCACCCGACGCTCCCTAAGGCGAGCAAATAGAGTGACTACAGATTAGAGGAACAATCTTGTGTTTCTGATAGCCGCTTTTACACCTGGGTCCGAGCCTGTGTGTATTCATACAGGATAGGAAAGGGGTAAAAGAAAAGAATAAAGGAAGAGAAAATCTGAAGAAATCCTTAAAACTTACAAAGCAAGCAATGACTTAGAAGAATTTCCCACCTGACCAAAGTTACCTTTGGAGAAAGTCAGTTTTCATATGAAAATGTAGCATGGTACCCACATCCAAAGTCTACCAATGGTACAAGCTGAAAGCAAGCCACCTTGGCAGTTTCTGAAACCATTCCTACAGTGCTCCTTTCTAAAGATTAAGACAGAAAATGCAGCACTATTCTCTGGACCAGTATATATCCATTTTTTTAATTTTATTTTTTTTAATTGTTAAAAGAAAAATTTACATTTACTCCCCTTGTCCCAGGCCCTCCCGCTCCCCCACTACCCCATCACCCTCCCCCTGCTTCCTTAAGATGGGGCAGGATACCCTGCCCTGTGGGAAGCCCAAGGCCCTCCCCACTCCATCTCGGTCTAAGAAGGTGTGCATCCATATAGAATAGGTTCCCAAAAAGCCAATACATGCAGAAGAGATAGGTCCCAGTGCCATTATCATTGGCTTCTCAGTAAGTCCCCATTGGCAGTCTCATTCAGAGAGTCCGGTTAGGTCATATGCTCATTCAGTCCTGGTCCAGCTGGATTTGATGAGCTTCCAATAGATCAAGCACACTGTCTCTGTTGGTGGGCCAATCCATTTTATATTTACAGTTATGGCCTACATGCATACACACAGGGAGATACATTAGTGGAGGGACATGCCAATTCCAGTTATCCCTCTTATCATGTGTCCAGGAATGAGAAAAACCCACATATTACAAGCAGAAGGAACTCCTCTGTAAGTGCTCTTATTTCCAGTCCAGATGTGTACACAATGCTATTTTGTTGCTAGTAGTGTTATCCTGGATTGGGAAGCTACTGATTTGATCTAGTTTTGTTAGGAATCATTTGGGATGTTTCTCAGCAACATAGAGAGAAAGTTCTCCTTCTGCTTTCACTCTCATTACTGAAAGGCTTCAATGGCCCTCACGTAACTCACTTCCTCATTGGTCTCTGTGTTTCAGGAAACACGGGGAACATGTTTAAGATTGAACCCGTCCTGGGCATCATCACCATCTCCAAAGAGCCAGACATGACAGCCATGGGTCAGTTTGTCCTGTCAGTTAAAGTCACAGATCAAGGCTCCCCACCAATGTCTGCCACGGCGATTGTGCGTGTCTCCATCAGTGTGTCTGATAACTCCCGCCCCAAATTCGCTCACCGAGACTACCAAGCTGAAGTAAATGAAAACGTAGATATTGGAACTTCTGTCATTCTCATCTCTGCCATCAGCCAGTCAACTCTCATTTACGAGGTCAAAGATGGAAACACCAATGGCGTCTTTACCGTAAACCCATACTCTGGAGTCATCACTACTCGGAGAGCTCTGGATTACGAGCAGACCTCTGCCTATCAGCTCATCATCCAGGCCACTAACATGGCAGGCATGGCTTCCAACGCCACCGTCAGCATTCAGATTGTGGATGAAAATGATAATCCCCCAGTGTTTCTCTTCTCTCAGTACTCAGGCAGCCTGAGCGAGGCTGCGCCCATCAACAGCATCGTCAGGAGCCTAGACAACAGCCCGCTGGTGATCCGAGCCACAGATGCTGACAGCAACCAGAATGCATTGCTGGTGTATCAGATTGTGGAGCCCACAGCCAAGGAGTTCTTCACGGTGGACTCCAGCACAGGGGCTATCAGAACGATCGCCAACCTAGACCACGAAGCCATTGCACACTTCCATTTCCACGTGCACGTGAGAGACAGTGGGAGCCCTCAGCTGACTGCAGAGAGCCCTGTCGAAGTCAACATTGAGGTGAGAGACGTGAACGACAACCCACCTGTGTTCACGCAGGCTGTGTTTGAGACTGTCTTACTTCTCCCCACCTATGTCGGTGTGGAGGTTCTAAAGGTGAGCGCCACAGACCCTGACTCTGAGGTCCCCCCTGAACTGACATATAGCCTCATGGAAGGCAGTGTGGATCCCTTTCAAATGGACCCAAATAGTGGGGTGCTCACCATAAAAAACAATAATCTCTCCAAAGATCATTACACGTTGATAGTCAAAGTATCTGATGGAAAGTTCTACAGCACTGCCATGGTCACTGTCATGGTTAAAGAAGCCATGGACAGTGGCCTCCACTTCACACAAAGTTTCTATTCCACCTCTATCTCAGAGAACAGCACAAACATAACCAAAGTTGCTATTGTCAATGCAATTGGAAACCGCCTTAACGAGCCCTTAAAATACAGCATCTTAAACCCAGGAAATAAGTTCAAGATAAAATCTACCTCAGGAGTCATTCAGACCACAGGAGTGCCCTTTGACCGTGAAGAACAGGAGTTGTATGAGTTGGTGGTGGAAGCCAGTCGTGAGCTAGACCATTTGCGTGTGGCGAGGGTGGTAGTCAGAGTCAACATTGAAGATGTAAATGACAACTCTCCTGTCTTTGTGGGCCTCCCTTACTATGCTGCTGTGCAAGTTGATGCTGAGCCAGGGACTCTGGTATACCGGGTGACAGCCATCGACAAAGATAAAGGTGCCAATGGAGAAGTGACCTATGTCTTACAGGATGACTATGGCCACTTTGAAATTAACCCTAATTCAGGGAATGTGGTTTTAAAAGAAGCATTCAACGCAGACCTCTCCAACATTGACTACGGGGTCACCATCCTCGCCAAGGATGGTGGCAATCCATCTCTGTCCAACTCAGTGGAACTTCCCATCACCATTGTTAACAAAGCAATGCCTGTGTTTGATAAGCCCTTTTATACAGCATCAATCAATGAAGATGTCACAATGGACACTCCCATTCTCAGCATCAATGCCACCAGCCCAGAAGGCCAGGGCATCATATACCTCATCATTGATGGGGATCCCTTCCAACAGTTTAACATCGACTTTGACACAGGAGTCCTGAAAGTCATTAGTCCTTTGGATTATGAAGCCACATCCGTTTACAAGCTGACAGTGAGAGCCAGTGATGCTCTTACAGGGGCCAGGGCTGAAGTCACTGTGGACGTGCTAGTGGATGACGTCAATGATAACCCTCCTGTTTTTGATCAGCCCACTTACAACACGACACTGTCTGAGGCATCTCTCATCGGAACCCCAGTTCTGCAACTTGTCTCCGCCGATGCAGATTCAGGAAACAACAAGGTGGTGCATTATCAGATTGTCCAGGATACCTACAATAGCACGGACTACTTTCACATCGATAGCTCAAGTGGCCTAATTCTGACAGCGAGGATGCTAGACCACGAGGTGGTGCAACACTGCACCTTGAGGGTCACAGCAACCGATAATGGTTTCCCATCCCTGAGCACTGAAGTCCTGGTCCACATCTACATTTCTGACATCAATGACAACGCCCCGGTATTTCATCAGCTCATTTATGAGTCCTATGTGAGTGAATTAGCCCCCCGGGGTCATTTTGTAACCTGTGTGCACGCCTCAGATGCGGACAGCTCTGACTTTGACCGGTTGGAATACAGCATTTTATCTGGGAATGATCGGACCAGCTTTCTGATGGACAGCAAGAGCGGAGTCCTCACGCTGTCTAGCCACAGGAAGCAACGCATGGAGCCCTTGTACAGTCTCAATGTGTCTGTGTCTGATGGGCTGTTTACCAGCACTGCCCAGGTGCACATCAGAGTCCTGGGGGCTAACTTGTACAGCCCTGCCTTTTCACAAAGCACATATGTAGCCGAGGTGAGGGAGAATGCAGCTTCTGGGACAAAGGTCATTCATGTCCCAGCCACAGACGGGGATCCAGGAATATATGGGCAGATCAGCTACTCCATCATCAATGACTTTGCCAAGGATCGATTCCTCATAGACAGCAATGGACAGATCATCACAACGGAAAGACTGGACCGCGAAAACCCTCTGGAAGGGGATATTAGCATTTATCTGAGGGCCCTGGATGGTGGCGGCAGAACGACTTTCTGCACTGTGCGGGTGATTGTGGTGGACGAGAATGACAATGCCCCGCAGTTCATGACGGTGGAGTACAGGGCCAGCGTCAGGGCTGATGTCGGAAGGGGCCACCTAGTCACTCAGGTTCAAGCTGTGGATCCAGACGATGGAGCAAATTCTAGGATTACATATTCCCTCTACAGTGAGGCCTCGGTCTCAGTGGCTGACCTTTTGGAAATCGATCCTGATAATGGCTGGATGGTGACCAAAGGCAATTTTAACCAACTGAAAAATACGGTGCTGTCTTTCTTCGTGAAGGCCGTAGATGGCGGCATCCCCATCAGGCATTCCCTCATCCCTGTCTACATCCATGTCCTGCCCCCTGAAACCTTCCTGCCTTCATTCACCCAGTCACAGTACTCCTTCACCCTTGCAGAAGACACAGCCATTGGAAGCACAGTGGACACCCTGAGGATACTGCCCAATCAGAGTGTCCGGTTCAGCACAGTTAATGGAGAACGGCCGGAGAATAACAGAGAGGGTGTCTTTATCGTAGAACAAGAGACAGGCACTATCAAACTCGACAAGCGCCTTGACCATGAAGTCAGCCCAGCTTTCCACTTCAAAGTAGCAGCTACTATACCCCTGGACAAGGTGGACATCGTATTCACCGTGGATGTAGACATCAAGGTATCGGATCTGAACGACAACAGGCCAGTCTTTGAAACACCAAGCTACGAGACCATCATAATGGAGGGGATGCCTGTCGGCACCAAGCTCGCCCAGGTGAGAGCCATAGACATGGATTGGGGAGCCAATGGGCAAGTCACTTACTCCCTACACTCAGAGTCCCAGCTTGAGAAGGTAATGGAAGCATTCAATATTGACAGCAACACAGGATGGATCAGTACACTGAAGGACCTGGACCATGAGACAGACCCTACCTTCTCCTTCACTGTGGTGGCTTCTGACCTTGGAGAGGCTTTCTCTCTTTCTTCCACGGCTCTGGTCTCGGTCAAGGTGACAGATATAAATGACAATGCACCCATCTTTGCTCATGAGGTGTACCGAGGAAAAGTAAAGGAGAGCGACCCCCCTGGAGAGGTGGTGGCTGTTCTCAGCACCTTGGACAAAGACACCTCCACCATAAATCGCCAAGTGAGCTACCACATTACGGGTAAGTCCCATCACCCAGCTTTGCCCTGTGGTCTGCTTACTGAGGAAAGGCAGGTGAGCTGGGGATGAGAGTGGTGGAACCTTCTGGTTCTGAATGAGGAATCTGCTTACGTGGGGATTTTCAGCTGTTGGCTCTCCACTCAGCCATAGTCTACAATGCTCGTACAGGAGCTGGTACCAACCTTAATATCACTTCCTGTTGTTTTAAAAAGCAGAATATTTTAACTGAACAAATTAAAATAATAGCTCTTTTTGGTAGGGAGAGGTGTTTTTAAACTACTCCCCTCTGACCTTCTAATACTGCTAGGGAACAGTAGGATGAGCACACTAAGCTTTCTGCGCAGCTTCTTTCTGGTCATAAAACTGTGTTGCCATACACACATGAAAATCAGAAGTCTCAGTTTGACCTTTTGCAGAGAAATTCTAAATTGATAACTTAGGACCAAGAGATATTTTTACTGACAGCCCTTTTTTCCTTGGAATGCCTACCTATCATCTCCCCCACAAAAAGTTGCTCTTCACCAGGAAAACCAAGATAGACAAATAAGACCACAGAGCATGCACAGAATGTCACCACTGCTCTGCGAGGCTGCAGAATTGAGTCAGAGTGATGTCTGCCTCTGCTCAGGAGCAGCTGTTGGAGATAACCCACTTGCAGCGACGAAGAGGAAGGGTTGGCGGTGCCAGGAAAAGTCTTTCCTAAAAACCATTTGGGGCCTTGCAGGCAACACCTTGATGCTGAGACTGTCAGAGCCAGAACATAAGCCACGTGCCAAAAGATTTTAAATAATCCATCAATGCTTGTAGTCAGGTGGCTTTCCCCTTAGAAAAACTACATTATTCCGAGTGAAAAATGAATTAATTAGGATGCCCTCAGGACGCAGATTCTGCTTAAGTCTGTTAGTGGAAAAGTTAATTAATCACTGCAGAATAAGATGGTACTGGAGCAAACACTGAACGCTTGAGAAGGCCACGCTTCCCTGAGGTTCTCCTTTGTGTCTTTTAAGGAGCTTGCATTTCTCACGTATGAGCACTTCACGCATTTTGTGTTGTCTCTGAAACCTGGCCTCTTATTCCATTTTTTTTAAAAAAAAATAGTGTATTTCTGAAGTTAAAACACAGAGCATCTTGGTAAGGAGAGACAGAAAAAAGACAAGGATTTGACTTACTTGTATTTTCTTTCTAGGGGAGACACTCCAAGAGACCCTTTTGTACTCAAAAGAATTGTTAAATACCATCCCTCCACTGTTTTTTCACAGTCTCTGAAGTATCAGTAGATGATTTAAAGGGCCATCCCATCAGCTTCTCTGCAGTAATGAGCGCAGCACAGCTTAAAGCCCCTCATCCTATTAGCAGAGCCAACCACCAGCTGATTTTAATTAGATTTAAGCTTTGCTCTTGGTGTAGCACAAGTTGGTTATGCTGCCTCAGACTAACAAGGGAACATTAATCATTTTATGTAACAAAGGAACGGTGTGGCCTTGCCGGCACTGAAGGCATTTAATAGAGAGGTTAAATTTGTGTGTGCGCTGAAATCATGTTCAACTAAAGCACAATGGAATTCTAGCCAGTGGACGCAGAAAGTGATATTGGAGGGAGGACCCTGGGGGCAGGGCTTCCCAGTCACCACCTGGGCTGGGTAAGTCTCTGACGGGAGCTAGGCTGCTCTTTGTACAGCCTAGGTTGTTTATAGCCACACCTGACCCCTCCACCCATGGGATTCCAGCACTCTAGACTCGCAACCGTCCTACGATAACCAGACGTATCTACACATGATAGAAAATCCCTGTAGAAAGAGTGGAACCATTGCCCTGGGTGAGCCATGTGACATCTAATATGGCTGGGGCCCATTTATCCTGTGGTTTCTTACAGTGAAGAGACCCTGGAACCAGTGTAATACTCAGAATTCTAGGACCATATGCTTACCTTTTTATAAAAATAATAAAAAGGATTGATTTTGAAGTGATCCACTTCCACTCTTACAATAAAATAATAGTTTGCAATATATTTCCACATGTTCTGTTTGCTGTGCTCAGAGATGACTTTCGGTGTTTTGCTCATCACTCACTATGTGGCCCACTCTGGCTTTGAACTCATTACCTCCCATCTCAGCCTCACAGAGCTGGCACTACAGGCGCACACCGCCATACCAAGCTTCACATTAAACTGGTAAACAGTTTATTTTAGGACAAGAAAATCCATAAACTGAACTGCTGCAGGCTGTTCAGAGCCCACCTAAGGGGCAGAAGGGAGACATACGGGCTTCCAGGATGCTCATGCAATCAAAACCAAAGTGTACGCTCTTGATGAATGTGGACTAGTAAACAGAGGTTAGCTGCTGGATTCCTTTTGCAAAGTCTGCCTTTTAGCATTTCCATAGGGTGGGGATTTGGGCTACACGCGGAGGAACCCAAGCGACAAGGCTGTCTCAGCTCCTGACTGGGCCAGGTCACCACCTATGCCCATTCTTCCCCTTTATATCCTGAGCTTCCCTGTGAAGCAGGAGGTTTTGTGGTCGTGTCTGCTGCTGAATCCCTGCCATCTCGAATAGTGCCCAAGCACAGAGGATAAGTACTTACTGAATGCCCAGCAAATGTCCTCCTCACTCTGCATTCTGACTACTTCCTATCGTCTTTGGCCCAGCCTTTCTGGGTGTCAGAATTGGCGTGATTTCCTAACTAGGTGGCAGAAGTCAAGTTTCCGTCCCTCTTCCCACCTTGTGCCAAGCTTTAGTCTCCGCGCGGGTTCATGAATGGAAGCAGAATCCATTTGGGCCATTCATCTCCATCTCGCCTACTTCCCTCCCATTTCTACAACTTTACTCTCATCAATTTGATTGGATTACAATGCTTACCTTGAAGCTGTTTCTTAAATGACCTTTAGTTGGGACTCTTTTACTACTAGGGTTTGTCCTGTGTGGTGCAAACTTTTCTCCCCGAACTCCAGTCCCCGTGAGAAGACCTCAGCTGTATGATAAAGCGCTCATTAAAAGATAGCTTAACAAAGCTATCTGCCTCTCCTTGATTGTATAATCAACTCAGCGCCTAATGAAATTGTCTTGCTGACAAGAACTACAGTGTAATACAGCCTCTCTTGAGACCAAGCGGAAAGCCAATCGCATCATCCCGAGGAGCCAATTGATGGTTCACAGTTTGAATCTGATTATCTTTTAAGGGAAACTAAACAAAAGATCATCCCCAGCTTCTCTAATAGGACTTCATTAGCTTGGAAGTTTCTATTTTACTTCTCACACAAGAAGAGCGTAGAAATATCATGCTTTTTTGCAGGAGAAATGAAGGGACTTTTTACTCTTTCCAGTATCAAAAGGGTAGAGAGTTAGGGACACTTGGATGCTCCCCCATGGGCTCTCATGTGGGTGTCTAGTCTGAGTCCTCAGAAGCTCTGTTTCCACCACAGGAGGGAACCCCCGAGGACGGTTTGCCCTGGGCATGGTGCAGAATGAGTGGAAGGTCTATGTGAAGAGACCTCTGGATCGAGAGGAACAAGACATTTACTTCCTCAATATCACTGCCTCTGATGGACTCTTTGTCACACAGGCCATGGTGGAAGTGACTGTGAGTGATGTAAATGACAACAGTCCAGTGTGTGATCAGGTGAGCTTCAGGGATAAAACTGCTTCTTAAAAACTGACTTACTTCCTCCAAAATTAAAGTCAAGCTCTTTTCTCCCTAAATTCAAAGCAGCATCTGCTCTTGTCCATTGAACATAAGACGGAAGGAAGGGGAATCTGGGATAAAATGTCCTACATGAGAAAGGAATCTAGATAGCCAGCAAGATCATGAACCCAATCCCCATGCCACTCCCCCCAGTTAAACTGAAATAATGAGCCTTAAAGCTAACTTTTAAGAAATTCTTAAGGGTTCTTTTTAATTAATTCATAGCCTCTTTCTAAATCACTGGATACAGGAAATGGATCCTATGTGGTGAGTTGCCTGTTTGCAGATTACGTAGCTGTTAATGGAGCCCAGTTGCTGAGTGAGGTCCCGAGGTTCCCCATGAAATATCCTTTTCATTGCTATCCAAATGCACAATGCTTACGCAAGAACTAGATTGCATTATTTTTCTGGCAAAATTAAATAATTGTTCATCTATGTCTTCTAACCTGTGGACCAAGAGACAATATTTGTGTTCTGCGTCTTAGAAAAGTAATGTATGTAGACTTAATCTCACACACTAAGGCCAGATGTTGCCCATGACTCTGTAAAGACTGAAAACGATCCCAGGAGCCCATTTGGTCTCATCAGAGAAATGGACAATCAGTGTCAGAGTGGCAGGTCTCACGGCACAGAGATGCTTCTGTTTCCTTAACCACTGTGTCCTCACCAGTCGCATCATCCATGCACTTTACATACAGGGAGTACTCAATACATATGTGTGGGTGAACACACACAGAAAATGTAAGGACATGAATATATCAAGTTTCATTGCACACTGAAATATGGTCTCAGGCAATGAAAAAGAAACCACAAAAGTTAAACCATATGAATGAATTTTAAAGAAATCTGCTTTAATGGTGGCTATAAAATTTGTACCACAGATAGTAACATTTCAGCCTGGGGTAACACTCATGGAGGATATTGTACCACGGGCAGTAATGATTCCACCTGGTGTAACGTTGTGAAGGACAATATTGTACCACAGGCAGTAACGATTCCGCCTGGTGTAACACTGTCATGGAGGATATTGTACCACAGGCAGTAATGATTCCGCCTGGTGTAACGTTGTGATGGACAATATTGTACCACAGGCAGTAATGATTCCGCCTGGTGTAACACTGTCATGGAGGATATTGTACCACAGGCAGTAACGATTCCACCTGGTGTAACACTGTCATGGAGGATATTGTACCACAGGCAGTAATGATTCCGCCTGGTGTAACGTTGTGATGGAGAATACTGTACCATAGGTAATAATGATTAACTCACTCTTGCTGACCTTTGCCCAGGTTGCATATTCAGCATCTCTCCCAGAAGACATTCCATCAAATAAACTCATTCTGAAGGTCAGTGCCAAGGATGCGGACATTGGATCCAATGGAGATATACGATACTCACTCTATGGATCTGGAAGCAATGAATTTTTTCTAGATCCAGAAAGTGGTAAGATGAAATTTATTCTTTGGGGAAATGCCATTATGTATCCCTATGAGAGTTTATCTTCCTGTGTGGTCTCACAATGAGTAGACAGTTACTCAGCTAGAGCCTTGATATGAAGCTCTGATGTGCTAGACTTTAGGAAATAAGCAGTTCAAAGTGTACTTGGACACTCTGGGCCACAGGAGCTTGACTTGGTTAGGATCAGGACTTCCCTTTTCTTTCCTCCTGCTTTGCCTGCCTGCCTGCTTTCCTTCCTTCCTTCCTCCTTCCCTCCCTCCCTCCCTCCCTCCCTCCCTTTTATCTCCCCACATTTACTGGCATTAAATAAGCCCAGCTCTGTGAATTGACACCAGGTTCCCAAAGATTGAAGAGGAATTGCATCACAAACACTGGTCACCATGCAAACTAGGCGTGATGCTTAGTAAGAAAGGTTTCTTCGTGGTAAAATCCCTTCGGTTCCCTTCTGGTTGTTATTAGCACTTTTGTCTGTTTTTTATTAGACATTCATGCCTAGTTTTTCCAAAGCTGTGAGCCCCCAAATGTCCTTGCATAATCAGATAAAAATTATAAGGTAAAATGTTATATAAACTAAAGTCAGATGCCTGGACTGAAGGTCAGAGCTGGTGGAAAAGTCATTTTCTTTGGCAGCAAATTATTTCTGTGCTGTGATTGGGTGGTTCATCTAGCGGGAGTTTTTAAATGAAGTGTAAAGAGCAAACAGCTTGCATAGTTCCACTGCTGTGTCCATCCCAGTGAGCTAAGTCTTCGGAAGTCACTGCCTTCCTCTCGTCTTACGCCCATGGATCCTACCAGGAAGCAAGGACACAGTGGCAGGAGAATATGCTCCAATTCTCTGGGCCCTATCGGAAGACAGACAGACAGACAACCTGCAAGCATGATAAAGAAAGGCGCGGGAAAGAACTGCCCAGAAGACACGCAATGGCAGCCACGTAGGAATACCACAGAAGTCACTGCTGTTCCGAGGGAAGGAGCTGGGAAACTGAGGCAATACTCTGAGAGTTACAGCAGAAGAGTGCAGGGTGCAGGAGTTAGAGCATGGGAGAAGGAAGAAGCAGCTGGAGATAGACCCTGCAGGGTCTGGGTGTCCACCTGGTAAACCCCTGGGAGCTTTCCGAAAGAGACACAAATGACTCAGTGTGGCCTGTGTTGGAGCACTGGCTGTATTCGGGAAGGAAACCGAGGAGGAACCGACTGAGAACTCACATGGCTTATTCCAAATGCACCAATGTTATGGAAGAGGAGCAGAGACCCACAAGTCACACTTTGCGCTAGATAGCAACTACTCCGGCTTCTCGCTACACATGCCATTCTCTACTGACACTGAGGCAACCACAAAAGTAATTTCTACAGTTGTGAATATATACAAATAGTCATATGAATGTGGCATAAAAGTAGCAAAGAGGCTGTTTTGGAGGAAGAAGGAGGCAAGAATGCGGGAGGTGACAAGAGAGGGTAATAAGGAGGAAAGAACAGACAAATATTGCATATTTTCTCTCACATGCAAAATCAGGTCCAATTCTATATCTACCTAGATGGTGTGACAGTAGAGGGGAGACTGTTTGCAGAGAGGGGAGGGGAGGAGATACGGTAACGAGGCAGAAATATGGGCTAAGTCCATTAGAACCGTGTTATTTCGTAGGCTCAGCTTGATCTCTGTGGTGCTAGAGCCTCCGTTCGTTGCTTTTCCAGGCGCTGTGGAAAATACCCTAGCAAAAGCAATGTTCAGAGATGGGGTGGATTTGGCTCTCAGCTCTAGGGTCCTGTCCATCATGATGAGGGCCCCTGCGGCAGCGGCGTGGGGTAGCTAGTTGGTCACATTGCTTCCACAGTCAGGACACAGAACTGAATTCAGTGCTCAGATTCTTGGTACGTCCTGACATACTAACAGTCATTGATAATCATCACTCAAGACCTTTCTGTTAACTGGCCAGTTTTGGTGGTTTTATTTCCCTCTAAAAGATGGGGTAAAAAGCAGCATGTTTGGAAACAGGATATTATGCCCCCGAGCCTATGAGTCATGGACACCGGGACAATTATACACCTAGAGCCATCTCTCTGTGAGAGCTTCCTGCATTTGCCAAAAGAAAGAACCTCAGGAAACTTGGTGAAAGGATTAATTAATCTAAAGGTCAAGTGGTTGGTTTTTCCATTGGATCTAAAATTTTGTGATATTTCCCTGATGCCTAAAAAATTGAATTTGCTGTATTTCTTCAATTTACAGGGCACTTGGGCCTTATGTCCTTGGTATTTCTTGTGTTTAGAATTCTTCCTACAATTGATTTTCTGCTTGAAGAGATCATTTCTGAAAAGCCATAACAACCATGCTGCTATTTCGTTTCACAGGTGAGTTAAAAACCTTGGCCCTGTTGGACAGGGAGAGGGTCCCAGTATACAACCTGATTGCCAGGGCAACTGACGGGGGCGGCCGCTTCTGCCACTCCAATGTCCTGCTGCTCCTGGAAGATGTAAATGACAATCCCCCTGTGTTCTCCTCCAACCACTACACTGCCTGTGTCTACGAGAACACGGCCACGAAGGCTCTGCTGACCAGAGTGCAAGCAGTGGACCCTGATGTTGGTAAGTCCGTTCACCAGCCAGGCTCCTCCCACAATAGCACACTACGCCTAGGAGTAGATTCTAGCTTCTCCTGCCAGGTTTTACTGCTGAGCTGGTGAGCCTCTAATGTAGGAAGAACCCCACCTGTTCTCTTCCTCCTCCTCCTTCCCCGCCCTCCTCTAGAGTCCTAGAGAGAGAACTAGGAATCTCTCAACCTTGTAGCTAAGGATGTGAGGATAGTTTACAGGATCTGGTCTTTTGCTTTTTGTGATCTTCATTTTACATAAAAATAAACAAAACCAGCATTTTTATTTGCCTGTTCCTCCGAAGCCTAGTTAAAACGCTGCATTGTGCAGCAGGGAGAGTTCATTTTCATTTCTAGGAAGACTCCTGTCATGGCCTCCGCTGAAATACGACAGTCTTTCACGGTGCAAAGTCCAACTGTTAAACGTGCTACTAGTCCAAAGTGGATTTTTTTTTTAACCTGGCATTTTCCAGAGCCCCACCCCCATTATTTACAAGCAGGCACCGCTAGCAGAGTGAGGGTGGAGAGAGAAGGAACAACTAGAACTGGAGTCGCTAGTAAAGTTTATGTTCAAACCCTTTTCCATAATGAGATGAGGAGGAGTTGGAAGGGACTGGAGCTAATGGTAAGGTAGACCTAAGAATGAATATGTTATTTATAGGATGGAATATAAATATGAAAGGGCATACAGAGCTGTAAATCAGAAGACTAGGAAATGATGGGGTGTGTCCGTTATGCTAAGCAGGCCTTTATATAATTCACTGTCTTTCTGCTTACCTCTGAATTGACAGAAAAATTATTGGACTAATGGAAAAGCAAATACATGATAATTAGCTGAAAGCACACGTAGCACCCAAGGTCTCTTCATATCTCCCCTTACAGAAATTAGAGGCTACACTTGAGTTATTGCTCTTCTCACATTAGCGTAATTCTGAGGCCAAGACAAATCCTTTAAAAGCATGTATATTATTGTGGAAAATGGCAAACAGAAAAGAATGTTTATTAGTACGTAATTACGTAATAACTGCAAATAATCGTCTTCAAATGAAGATTAGAAAACATTCTCTGGACTCCTATCTGGAGACTTTTGGGAAAAGAAGACAGAATTAATGCTAATGAGTTTTTTTTAACAATTTAAAATCCGACTTGAGGATGTGTAATTAGCCTATAGATAAAATTTCAGAAGCTGAAAGCCTTGAATTCTGCCATTCAGTCACTTCACAAAGTGACCAGCTGCGCTCAAGCGTCTAGAGAGTAGACACACAAGTTTGGTCACTGTACATGCGATTTGGACAATGTGCGGGTGGGATGGGGCTAGACTGAGAGATGTGGCCCCACAGGTGAGGAGCATGATGAAGGACACAGTTAGATATGTGTCCTTCTTCACATCTGTCTGGTCAGTTCACCAGGTTGGCAGATGAGGTGGGAGGGATATCTAAATTCTGATCATTTATCAGGATAGTCCTGGAAGTCCTGGAAAGTCCTAGGAGAAGAAAAATCTAAAGATATCTTATTATATCTTGATCTTCACATTATCCATGATAAGTAGAAGGTTTCTTTGAAGAGCTTCCCATGGAGACAAAGGAACTGGGTACCATAGACACCAGTGTAGGAAGTAGACGTGCCTGGCCATCATGTCAACCTTAGGAAACTTCCTGTATGGTACTTGTTCATTTTCTCAAAAGAACCATGATGGGGCTGGCCAATGACTCAGCAATTAAAAATTCCTGTCACTTGCTCACTTTGGAAGCCTGAGTTCAAATCATGAAACACAAGCAAACTTGGAAGGAGAGAACTTATCCACAAAAGAAGTGTGGTAGACGGTGCAGAACAAATGGGCGCCTTACCGTTGCCTGTGCACCAAGACCAGGAAGTGCTATGGGGCTGATCAGAGCTCACGGCGGTATCTGTCCAGTGTCATCAGACGATCTCCGAGTGTCATGACTGAGCGGTTAAGACATGGTCTTTAGTGGCCCCAATAGCACACAGGTCTCCAGGGTAAATTTCTCTGTCTTTCCTAAAGTGAGAGATTAGAGCAAGCAGCGTATGATGGTTATCAGGTGATTGAGTCAGGGATTCGTTATGTGAACCAATCAAATGTGTGGAAGCTGAGTTCACACACAGCTGTGAAGCTGAATCCAGCTGTCTAGTGTGTTTCGTTTCCTTTACACAGCCTTATAGAGAGCTTGATTTCATTATTATTACATAAAGGCCAGGTTCCTGTTGGATATTTTAATCTCTAGCACTTTATAAATATAGCACTCAGAAGATCAGAATTCCATGTGTTCAGGTCCTGTAGTGCGGTAAATAGCTGCTTGATAGGTAGCCACAGACCCCTCTACACACAGGGTCCCCACTAACCACCCAGTCACGGTTGCAACCTATTCTCTAGAAGAATAAAGAAATTCTACCTTTCTTAAAGAAAATCATTCTGAAATAATTAATATTTTAAAAATAATCTATTTAAATAAATAAAATAATTTGACATTTAAATAAATAATAAACAATAATTAAATGTTTAAAGAATAATTAATATTTAAAATATTACTCACCAAAATCATATCATTTGTACCCTTTTGAGGTTGGCATGTTTTCTTTTAGCATAATTTCCTTCAGGTTCATCCAAGTTATGACTTCTAGTGACAAGTATGAATCCATTTAGCTCGGGAGACTTTTGTTAAGAACATTCCTTTAGCCGGGTGGTGGTGGTGCACGCCTTTAATCCCAGCACTCAGGAGACAGAGGCAGGTGGATCTCTGTGAGTTTGAGGCCAGCCTGGTCTACAGAGCGAGTGCCAAGACAGATTCCAAAGCCACAGAGGAACCCTGTCTCGGTGGTGGGGGTGGGGGTATTCCTTTACATGAAGTGGTAAACCGGTTTCATTGGTGTCAGCTTGTGAATTTCTGCATCCTTATCAAATGCTTTGGTTGGAGTCTTGGCGTTAATGTGTTTGCACTGAGATGCAGCCGTTGGAGGAGAGGGGGTACGTGTTACAAAGTGTGGACCACAGAGTGCTTAATGCCTTTACCAAGAAAGCTTGAGGGAGCTTGTGCTGTGCCCCTTCTGACTGGCACCTTGGAGGATTCAGCCTCCTCAGGCACCAGTGGGTCCAAGTGGTTGGACAATCATAATTTGGCTGCCTAATATACTTGGTCACTCTGCTTTGTTGAGAAATGACAAGATATTAATCCAAAATCTGATTCCATGAATTCCCAAGTCCAAAAACTTTGCCATGAATCCTTAAACCTTCATTCTTTAGGTTTTCATTTTAAACATATTACTTATTTTTGACAAGCAGGTCCTTCTATGAATAATTTATAATGAACTAAAAATATAAGAATTTCTTCCGTTAGGAATAAAATAAAATAAAGGAAGACAAGATAATTTTACACCCATTTAATGAGTTCTAAGAAATAGCATGGTAACTGTCTAGATTTTAGCACCAGGCAGGCAAGCTCTAAATCTCAGCCGTTCATTTCCTGGAGGAGAATGAGAAAGAGAAGAGGGCAAAGCCACTGTGCTGCTAGGTTAAGGCAGGATGGAGTTCAGCCGCCGCAGGTTAGCGGGCAGCCATACGGTGAGAAGGGCTTTTTAGAGGAGCAGTGAAGCCCAAGGCGTGTGGGGAAGCATGCTTAGAAGAGAGATGAGAAAGAAAGAACAGCTATACTTTTCTTATAATTCAGAAAAGCAAGCTGACTTACAAAGCACTGTGGTTGCATGCCTTAAAAAAAAAAAAGAGAGACTATACTGGGGGACTATTCGGGCAGGGAAGAATACAGTAACTAAATAAATGGATAGTTATTCTGCCCATCAGAATTTCATTTTGAGAGGTTTTTTTCCCCTATCAAAAGAAACACAGAGTGTGGAGGATCAGCACAAAAGCGCTGTGACCATTTTAGGCAGCATGGCATGAAAACAGAGTGTGAGTTTGTGCAGGATAAGCATGCTACAGTCCGTGGTTTATGGAAATGCCAATTTCTAGATACTGGGATGTGGGGAGGAATGTTTTTCTTATTACTAAAAAAGACCACAAAGAAAGGAATGTATCAAATGAGCCAGTTGCTCCCTTCTTGCTCTGTAATCCCACAAGAACTGGAATTTGGGGGATCTCAGAAGTGCGCTGGCTCAGAGCACACCTCCCGTATTTTATTTCTACGTAGCCAATGCTCAATGAGCAGCCGAGCACAAGCACTGTAAATGGTACAGCAAGACTTTCCCAGATAAGTTATTTAGAGAGATAGCCTCAAGCTGCTCGAAGGTCAAGAAGCAAGTTATAAAAATAGAACCCCAGAATAAGTGGGACTTGGGAATAATCTTCAGTAATAACAGACTCAGGAAGACATACGGACCATGAAGATGAATCAGTCCATAAAGATGGAACTCTGTAAACCCAACTAAAGACCTGGGAGAACAGTCCAGCACAGAGGAAAGGAGCTGGAACCAGAAAATAGGGCAGGGTGTGTCTATGATCATTCAGGAAGGCTAGGAAACACGTACTCAATCAGAGAAAGAAAATGGACGAGCTTGTTTAAAAACTGGATAATCAATTCTGGGTGTACGGAAGACTAACACAGCAGAACATCTAAAGTGGATTAGAACAGGACACACGAGGGCATGAAAAAACATCCTATAAAGGTATTGAGAAAGACCACAGAACCAAAATGAGAAGGATCAGAGGAGGCCCGGAGTGAGGCTTCCAGTATGAAATCTGCAAACTTTGGCAAGGGACTAGGTCAATGGCAAGACAGGCTCATCAAGATCTCAACCTTAGGAAACAGATGCAAGTGTTCTTTCTGCTCAAACTAAGGTGCGGTATAGACAGATAATGCATTAAGAGATGTGAAAAACTCTGAGTCTGCCAGATGGGGGCCCTTCCTGTAAAGTCAGGAGGGACATCCCTCTATTAACAGGAAGGAAGGAATCGGGAAGACCAAGGACCTGAAAACTCTTGAAGAATCCTTCCATTCTGACCTGAGTGTGTGATTCTGTTGTCCCTGCCTCATCCTTCCTAGGGGACACATGATAATCACAGTACGTTTTGTCCACTGGGAATTTGTGCAGGAAACCCCTCATGAGGACCATGACATAATGGGTCCTGCACTAGTCAGGGAACAGAAACTGGAATAAATCAGCTTTCCTGTACACATAATAGCATACGGGGTTTTCCAAGGGGCTGGATCAACTATTCATTCTGAAAGCATAGGCCCTGAACAAAAAAGGAAGCACTCCATGAGGGGGGTGTACTCTAAAGGAATTACTGGGGGGCCTCCAGATATCTTTGACAAAACTATTTCAGATGAAGCTCTCCAGCGTTCCTCCTTTCTAGTCTGCCAGTTCTTGAGAACCAAAAAGAGCACAGGAAAGTATTCTGTGAAATGCTTGAACCAACAGAAGTGACCATCAAGTTCCCTGGCCTCTCCCTGGAGTGGTGAGTGGAGTACTGCTTGTGCCTTCCTGTGAGTATTCTGTCCTTCACTGGAGCTTCTCAGATCTGATGGTCAAAGTCAAGCACCAGCTTCCATGATCACCCTTCTGATTTCCTCACGAGGAAAAGTAAATATATTCATCACTTACTCCGCGAGAGCTTTCTGGTGAGAACGTGACTGAACATCCAACAACTTCACACCATTACACAAGACCCCAAAGGCAACACAGAAAAGTACAAACAGGCAAATCTGCAATCTGAAGTGTCTACCACCTTCCATGCTGGGAAGGGGACAGCCTGTGGAGTCAGGAGGAAATTGGTTTGTGTACATGCTGCAGGGGATGGATACACATGTCCTGAGACTTTCTTCTACTCAGTTTCCTAAGCATTCTACACCCCCAAAGTCTCACACCCCAGATAAATGGTGCCCAGCCTTCTCTGGATCCTATGGATGAAGCCACAGGGATGTCCCCAGGTGGCCCTAAGACACTTATCCCCTAATAAACAAATGGACCAAGATTCCACATACTTGTAAAGAGATGCCTAAATGATTAGAGGCCTGTGGGCTTGAGCAAGTCTTGGGTCTTTCTCCTGTATAACGTTAGAGAGACAGTAGCTTGCTATGCCAACCACAAAGTGTCAATATGAAATTTGTTCAGGATGGACAAGACTGTCTCTCAGAACTTGTCAGGCCACATTTTCCCCACTGACACTCCATTTCCTGCTGGACTCTTCTCTACCAGTCCCACACCCTCCCAAGCAAGAAGAGTACCTCTCAAGGACCCTAAATAACAATAAACATATTAAACAAAACACAGACAACTGATGGTCTCATAACAGCAAATCCCAAAGAAGGGGAAAACGCACAAATTAACATCACCAACAATGACAACTAAATTAACAGGAGATAGCAATCACTGGTCATTAATATCCCTTAATGTAAATGGACTCAGCTCACCTATAAAAAGGCACAGACTAATAGACTGGATACAAAAGCAGAATCCATCCTTCTTCTGCATACAAGAAACACATCTCAACCTCAAAGACAGACATTGTTTCAGAGGGAAGAGTTGGGAAAAAATATTCCAGTCAAATAGACCTAAGAAACAAGTGGGT
>JAQHUG010000110.1:2058676-2079653 GCA_028555095.1 Dicrostonyx torquatus
GTGTGTGTGTGTGTTTGTGTGTGTGTTAAGCTGCTGAGATGCCAATGGGATCTCTAGGCTCACTTCCCTCAGCTCAGGGTCAAGGGCAGATAATCAAGGTGTCTCTTGGCAAATCCTTATCAAATGGAGGGATCATAATAGCTGGCTCTGCCTATGAGAAATACAAAAGCCTGGCTTATAAAGACTGTAAAATCTAAACATAATTGTGGGATAGCAAACATTGACGAATTTACATTAGTAAGGGATTGAGGAGGTGTTGAATCAAGTCAAGTCATTAGATGACCTGGGATACACATCACGGGATTGATGATGATGAGACATGAACTTTAACGTGTTTGGATTGTTTCTGGTCTTGATGGAAGCATTGGTTCCATGTGGTAGGAATTATCAGAATTTGCTCATGAGTTCTGCTTTCATGTTATTATTACATATAAATTATGACACCTCAATGAAGTGAATTAAAAGTGATCAAAACTTTAGGGAAGAAGGAGCAGAAAAAGCATAAGAGAGAGGGGTCGGGGAAGAGAATGGTGAGATACTGTCCTCTAGACATGACATGCTGTGTAGACACATGAACTCACAACAGCTGTGGTCACCTGCACCAAACCTCCACAAAATCCAGCTAGTTAAGAATCCCAGCGTGGAGGTAGGAGACATATCTGAGGTCTACACTATCTGATGAGTTACTGGCAGTAGATGTCTGTCAGGGAGGGGATGTCACTTTTAAGAGTGTTCCCCATGTCTTGGTAAATGACTCAACACTCATATGCACACAGACAGCATTTATTAGATTCAGTAAGCAAAAAATAAGTATAAAAGGTACCTTAAGTACAGAAGGGAGAAGTGAGAGGACCCTGGTTTAGGGATAGATATTATCAAATATATCAAATATGCATATGGATTTAAAAAAATAAATAAAAATAATTTCTAGAAAGACTAAATAAGAAAACCTTTTCAAATTTGTTCAGGTTATTTCTTCCTCTGCTATGTACTCCATACTCCATTATATAGACATGCTTACAGCCATTTGGTATGTGTGGGGTGGGAAGGCTCGTGGGACAGACCACATGCATGTGAAAAGAGCACATGGCTGTCACCAACAAGCCTCTGCAGGGTGGTCAGAGCAGCATCAGACACCAGACTGGATGAAGCAAATTCTGAAGGCTCCTGGTGCCTATAGAGCCTATTAAAAAGGAGAATGAACTTATCTTAAAACCCAGGCCTAAGAAATCTCACTGTGTTTGTGGTGCTGATGGCTCCTGCCATTTGATTTTGAGCTGTCATGTGTGTGCACGTGTATGTGTGTCTCCATGTGTGTGTGTTTCTGTGTGTGTGCACACGTGCGCACACACACACACACATGTGCATGTAGATGCCCAAGAATAACCTGAAGTGTCATTCCTTGGATGTTATTTTGTTTTTTAAGACAAGCCTCTCACTGGCTGAAATTTATCAAGTAGGCTAGTCTGGCTGCTTGGCCTGGGAACCTAAAGTATCTTTTCTGCCACCACTCTAGCTCTGGGATTCTGCTACAGGGCTGCCTATTTATTCATTCATTCACTTATTTATTTATTTATTTATTTATTTATTTATTTATTTATTTATTTTCCTGAGCATTCTAAGTATTGAACTCAGTTCCCCAAGCTTAGAAGGCAAACACTGAACCAGCTGAACCATCTCTTCAAAACTGGTGCTGTTGTTCATACCATTGACAGCTTCAGATGTAAGACTGAGTGTGTTGACATTGGGTTGACTCTTTGGGGATAATCCCAGTACACGAGGTATTGCTTTTCACAGAAGCAATAAACTTTGTTTAAGCCTTGTGGTTGAATTTCAGACAGTCACTGAACAGTGTCATCTTCTGTTTCCTTTCCATCCACAAGATTCCAGCAGCTCCTCACAGCCCAGCTTGCAGGGAAGGGACTTCCTGGTTCATGCTGTCTGTAGACGCCTCATGAGAGGAACTGGAAGTCCACTGGAAGCATATGCCCCCCCACACAGAGAGAGAGAGAGAGAGAAAGAGAGAGAGAGAGAGAGAGAGAGAGAGAGAGAATTAGCTCTATTTGCTGATTTTGAAGATGTCTAGAGAGGTGGGGTTGGGAGGAGTATAGGTCAGCGACTCTGAGGAGCTGGAAGTGTGCTTTCTGTTACAGCAAAGCAGAAAAGACTTGTCACCAAGTCGCAGTGAGCAGAATCAATCTGATCCAGTGTGGCTGACTCATATGAGCCTTGTAAACACAACCCTCCTGCAGGAAGGCCAGTGGGGACTTAGGAAACAGCATCTTCTCCTTGTAGAGGTGGGCTCTAATTAGGGGGTCGGAGGAGAAAGTTGCAGACCTGGAACTGTTTGTTTGTTTGTCTGCTTTCCTAGAACTCACTTTGTAGACCAGGCTGGCCTCAAACCTGCAGAGATCAGCCTGCCTCTTCCTCCCAAGTGCTGGGATTAACTGTGTGTGCTACCACTGAATGACATCATGTTATTTCTAATGACATTTCAACTGCCTGTCCCAATAAAGAGAACAAAGTCCACTAAAGGTACATTCTAGTTGACCTCACTGTGAGCCATCCTCTCTTGTCTCTCTTAATTCAACTTGTTTCTCAACAGCAAATCAGAAGTTGCTTCCTCCTTACCTGACCTTTGGGCCTGAAGGGATAAAATCTTCTACAACACCTCCAGGAAGCTCAGCAAGGAATCCAGGAAAAGCAAGACTTAGCTCCATGCCCCTCATGTCTAAAGATGCTGAGAGGACCAGCCCTGGGCTCCTGCACAGGCAGAATGAATTTAGTAGCTCCCAGAACATGAGGGGCTCTGGGTTTTCAGTCTCCTGCTCTGGGGAAGAACTGTGTGCCATATGCTGGGGTGGTCTTCAAACCTGTAGGGAATGTGTGTGATTTGAAAACGTGGGGGGTGTGTTCACGTCAGCCGCTGTGTTCTTGTAAACACTCCCCCGGGCCTTTCAACACTGTCTTGAGAACACGGAAGCAGTCTAGGCAGCATCCAGAGCGCCTGTTCTGACACTTAGTGAAGTGATTATTTTCAAGGAACAAACTCGATCCCTTCTGCACGCCTGCCTGTCCACGTCAGAAACTTCTAGGGAAAAGTTCATTCTTCCACCTCCTCCCTGAAGCCACAGTTAAGGGACTGGACTGGAAGAAGAAAGGCCATTTGTAATTTTTTCCAGTGTGAATACAAATATAGGAGGTTGATGTTTATAACTGGATAGTTACTTTGCAACAGAAATAAAAGTAAATGATGAAACTTAGGGTGAAAAAAATGGACTCTTGGGAAGGGGACCAAGAACATGCTCTCTGCAGTGACCTGTTAGTCAAAGTCATACAGTACGATTTAGGGCTTTCCTTCCAGATAGTTGATCTTATTGGTTTGCCAGGAATTTGTTTGTTTTTCAAGGAAACTGTATATGGGGAAGTAAAATGTTCAGTTCTTAGTTGCCAAACGCCTGCCACCCTCCCCTCTTGGCAAGGTGTCACGCTAGGAAGTGCACAAGAAGCTTTGCGCTAGAAAAGCCTGTGTTCCAGGTACCATGATTCACAATGGCATCGCAGGTGGTCATCGTAGCCAAAGGCCTCTGACAGATGGTTCTCCTCACCAAGAGCGTTTATCAGGGCTGGGAGGGATGGCTCAGCAGGTAAGAGTGCCTGCTGTCTTGCCAAGGACCAGAGTTACGTTCCCAGAACCCTCTCAGGCAGTTCACTGTAACTCTTACTCCTGGGGACCTGACGCCCTCTTCTGGGCCCACAGCCACTCACACTCACTTGTGCATCCTCACAAAAAGAAATACGCAAAATAACTAAAAAACTAAAATAAAATCTATTTTAAAGAGAATTTTATGATCAAAATGGAGCTGATTTCAACAATAAATTCATTCTACTTCTTATGAATTTTAATGACTGAAGCAAATCTTAGGTTTAATACCCATTTGGAAGAACTGGAATCTTCTAATGAAAACGACCTTCAGCCAATGTCATTCAGAAATCTATTGGTGGACATTTCTTGGCTGATACGTTTTTGTTTGAGTCCATGTCAAGGTGACATTTTTGGTGCTCTCCTTCAGCTGGAGAGCCCCCCACCCCCACCCCAGCCCCATGACTTCCCTTTTCCTTCCATGGTCCTTATGGCCTCAACCATTCTCATCATTTGTACATGAATTGCAACTGGTGATGCTCAGAAGTGTAAGTCCAGTTTGAGCTGCTTGTCTGAATGCCAGCCTCTCCCACCTAACATCCTTCTTAAACATCATGTGTGCACCTTCAATTCGACATGGGAATTCCGGTTTTGCACCCCAAACCTCATTCTCTCACATCTGTCTCCTTCTCAACAGCTGAGAGCTCTCTCTTTGCAGTTGCTCAGACTGAACGGAAGAGTCATCTGAAGCCTGTCTTCTGTGCACCCCATATGCTGCCAGCCCCACATCAGCAAACATCCCTCACCACCTCCACATTCAACAGACACCTCACATTCGTCCCCTGCTCCCCTAGTACTCAGAAGAGATGAAATCCAGAGCTCTCTAATCCCTGCCAACACCAGGCCCTTGCCCAAGCTGCCTTTATATTATGCCCACATTCCTATGGGAGGCCATTGAATGGTGCCTGTCTTCTGTGTTGGCCTTCAATCTGTTTATGAACATAGCTGGAAGAATCCTGTTCATGTCTAAGGCATGATCCATGATCTCAAAGCTGTCAGGTGCTTTCAGATTCTCATCTGTGGCTGGCACCCCCGTCACCGTCAATAACACCTGGTAGATTCTCAATGAAAATGTGCTGAAGTGATTGGTGAATTAGCTTCAGCTTCTCTTTGGGGTATATTGTTATCCATACATCTATTGGCCTCTAAATTTTCTTCAGGGAAAATTAATTTGAAGAAGGTTATATATTAATAATAATCAAAGGATTATGATATTTGTTGTCAATTTACCAATTTTAATCTTGTTCTCTTTTGCAAACTGAAGATTCCATTTCTGTAAAGACAGGACTATTTCCACAATGGCTTTTTTCCCCGGGCAGGTCTTCCGCAAGGAAAAGTGAATATCTTGGTGCTGTGTTTTGGTCCTCTCACCCTATGTCACCTCCCACAGGCATCAACAGGAAGGTTGTGTACTCCCTGGAGGACTCAGCTAGCGGGGTCTTCTCCATCGACAGCTCCTCTGGTGTCATCATCCTGGAACAGCCTCTCGACCGAGAGCAACAGTCATCATACAACATCAGTGTCCGGGCCACCGACCAGAGTCCTGGACAGTCCCTCTCCTCACTCGCCTCAGTTACCATCACCGTCCTGGACATCAATGACAACCCCCCTGTGTTTGAGAGGAGGGACTACCTAGTAACGGTGCCCGAGGACACTTCCCTTGGTACCCAAGTTCTCTCTGTGTTTGCAACCAGCAAAGATATCGGCACAAACGCTGAGATAACATATCTCATCCGGTCTGGGAACGAACAAGGGAAATTTAGGATCAACCCAAAGACAGGTGGGTATATGACAATTCCAAGTAATACTTCCTGTTTCTTCTGCCATCCCGTCATCCTCCTGTCTCCTTTGCAGGGCCTGCGTGCAGACTTCAGTGCCCAGCTCCTAACAATTCTAAATTCCAAACACTAAGCAGTGGGCTCACTTGGCAAATTCTTGACCCATGCGTTCACTACGAAAACCTACTTAGGAGGCTTAGGTCAGCAGTGTGTTTTCTGTAGAGCAGCTGTGCAGCTGTGATGTCTGGTCTACATTCAAGCACAAGACTGTATTTGTGTCTTCTTTCTGTTAGCTCCTCTACTTGGATCCCATGTGCCTGTGACACTGGCCATGATCCCCTGCACATCAAGTGGGTGCTTTGTTGTCAGTCCAAACTGTGTGTATCTGGGTGGTTTCCACTCATCTTGGTTCAGCGTGCCTTTGGTGTGCACCCTTCTGGCGGAGCTATTCTCTAATAGTCAAGGCTAAATCACTCAGGAAACATGTAGCTATTGTGTGAGATGGCAGAGGAGGCCGTTTCTCCTTAGTCAGTATGTAGGAAAAGGGTAGTATCATGATCACCAATGTTCAATCACCATTGCCAGTATTCTGCTGTCCTATGAAATCACACATTCCAGATGAGAAAAACAGAACTTTTGAGCAGTTAAATAATTTCCCCACCCTTTACTATTCATAAGTGGATTATCTAATATTTGAATTTTTCTTCCTGCCTCAGGAATGCACGCTCTAATCCTGTCATAACATAACTGTGTACAAATGTAGAAATGTACCCTTGAGTAAAAGAAAGTAGTATTGATTGACAGGCTGCATTAGCAGGACCTCCCAGCAGAAAGCGTTTATTAGGGTCATTACTTCAGATCAGACTGGATGACGAGCTCACTCACTACGATATGCATTAGCTTTGCCCTGTCCAGCTATGACAGTTCTATATGAGCACCGTGGGGGGTGGCTAAGGACAGTTTAAAGTTGTCATTAGGTAACTAAACTGGAAAAGTTAAGGTCCAGGGGTAAGTAAGTGCTTAGAAAATTCAACTATGGGGGCTGGAGAGATGGCTCAGAGGCTAAGAGCATTGCCTGCTCTTCCAAAGGTCCTGAGTTCAATTCCCAGCAACCACATGGTGGCTCACAACCATCTGTAAAGGGGTCTGGTGCCCTCTTCTGGCCTGCAGGCATATACACACAGACAGAATATTGTATACATAATAAATAAATAAATTTTAAAAAAAGAAAATTCAATTATGAATCAAAATGGGCTCTTGATAGAGGTACAGTTTCTGTTTCCACCATAATTTCAGGGAAACTATTGGCAGTCTTAGCACTTGAGTCTTCTGGCTGATTATGCCCAAGAAAATGACCTCTCAATTGACCTAATGATTGTTTTCCAGAGAAAACACCTGGGTTATGTGGGTGTGAACACCTGCATTACGTAGCTGTTAACACATGGGCTACATAAGTTTGGACTCCTGGGCTACCTGGGTGTGAACACCTCAGCCATGATGCTGCAGACCCCGAGGGGCTGTGGGTTTCCAGGAGCCCTTTTCACCTCATGCCACCCTGCCTCGAGATTCCCTGTGTCCTTGCCCTCTGTGCTTGCTAGCTCTAGACGGGCACATTATAAATCGACACAGCAGCTGTGTGGTTAATTCAGTCCAGCGCTGGCCGTGAGTGTTCTCCTGTTGATGGGGGCAGTGCCCTCCAGTCACAAGTGCACACCACGTGTTCTTCCTTCGCCGGGGCCACTCAGAGACTCCAGAGACGCTGCTCAGGGTGCTCTCTGGTTTCACACGCAGAGACTTCTGCTGCCTGAAATAAATCCTGGAATTATTACAGAAACTGTGAACACTGCCCATTTCCTCAGGAACGTGTCTGATAGACGGCTCTGCTTTAACTGATGGTGTTCATTAGACTTCCACAGAGTTTTCAGGGACTCATAAGCAAACGCCCAAACATGCAGTCTTGGCTAGGAATGATAGAAATCACACTTTGTCTACAGAACAGCTGAACTAGGTTTCCCTCTAATCAAATATAAAGTCACCTATTTTTCTTCAAAGGGGGGATTTCTGTCCTGGAAGCTCTGGACTATGAAGTATGCAAAAGATTTTACCTGGTGGTAGAAGCTAAAGATGGGGGCACCCCAGCCCTGAGTGCTGCAGCCACCGTCAGCATCGACCTCACAGATGTGAATGATAACCCTCCTCGATTCAGTCAAGATGTCTACAGTGCTGTCATCAGTGAGGATGCCTTGGAGGGGGACTCTGTCATTCTGGTAGGTGCCCGCGGCATCTGAATTCTGAGACGAAACATCCTCACAGCGAAGAAATGAGCAAGGTCTGTCTTAGACTTTGCTTCCCCTCCTCCGTTCAGTGTTTCAAGGATGTCTGTCACACATGGGCTTTGAAGAGCTCCTTCTCCGGTTTGTGGGTTAGAAGGGGTCTTACAGGTTCATTTATATCAAGCTATAAATTTCTAGCAATTGCTTTCCTTACCAAAGTATATACTTTTAAAGAAAATGCATGATAGCATAGATGAGCTTTTTAAAGTTCCGAGGCAACTCATCCACGACTACAGAATAACTGACCCGTGACTAAAGAGGAAATTCATGGTTTTCATCGTACTGGAGAATGGGCATTCTCCAGTGTGAGTGTGAGAAAAGCCCGTGATTAAAGAGGGAGCATGGCCCACTGTGGTGAAGAGGCGTGGCAATAAAAGAGCAAGCCTGGTCACGTGCTGTCCATAGTCGGGAAGCAGAGAGCAGTGCTCCACTAGGTTTCTGTAATCTTTTCCATTCCATCTAGGGCCCCAACTCATAGGGATGATGTCATCCATAGAACCCCTCAAACAGTCCTCAGAGCTGTGTCTCCAAGTGATTCCTGATCCAGCTACACTGAGTGAAGAACCATCCCAAGTGGCTGAGAATACTGTTTGCAGAACTGTAAAGAGGTCATGAAATCGGCTTTGTCCATTAGTTCTGGGGTCTGTCATCATTATCTCAAACCCTAATGAAAACCAGGCCCAACTGATGTCAGACTCTGGGAAGATACAAATTAATGAGGAAATAAGTGTCCCATGCTATTGCTGCCCTCTTTGGTCCCACCAATCATCTCCTCCCCTGGGAACTTATCATGGGTAGGGGTCTTAGAATACTGTCAGCCAGAGACCCTAAGCACCAACCTCTTGTCTTTCTCTTGTGTTATACCTTGTCTTTGCTTTGTTTCTTTTCTATGAAGCTGATAGCAGAAGATGTGGATAGCAAGCCCAATGGACAGATTCGGTTTTCCATTGTGGGTGGAGATAGGGACAATGAATTCGCTGTGGATCCTTTCTTGGGACTTGTGAAGGTTAAGAAGAAACTGGACCGGGAACGGGTGAGTGGGTTTGGGTCATCCCTCCCCATCCACACCTACACCATCACTGGACTCATGGGCATAGGCTCATTCTGAGTAGCAAGGAGATTCAGGTAGATATTTGGGTTAGATTTCTGAAAGAATTTTATTCTGATAATAGCTTTCGGCAGACATTGGAGATCTTAGCAAAAAAGACAGATGTGTACCTTTCTGCATAGATTGAACTTTAGTCCATCATGAGTCAGAGAAAGTTGATCCCTTCAGCCAGGACACTGCCCCTGGTTTCATCAGCAACTTCTGCCCTACGTGAGCTGGTCAGGAAAGATCATCTGAAGGCACTCGAGGAAAAGAATGATTCCGAAAATCCCTTTGTCTAAGACTGAAATAATTCTAAATACTGCCCTTCTTGACTGAAATGTATGTTTTCAAAGAAAGTGAAATCTAGAAACGAAGTGCAGAGCAATAATACTAAGAGGCAAACTGAATCCTCTGGAGATACAGCCCTCTAGCCCAGGAATACCAACATCAGTGCTGTAGGTCAGTGATGACAGTTGTAGTAAACAAAGGCCAGGCCCAGCCTTTAAGGCAGTGGCTCCTCCCCTTGGGGAAGAGCTAGAACTATCAGGCCGCAGTTCTGGTGGACACAACTCGCTGAAGAGTGATATTGTATCCTAGTGGGCAGAGGCTGGGACAATTCTAAACACCCTGAAATACAGAAACCAGCTCCCATCAGAGAGAGAGCCAGCCCCAAATGATGATGGCGCCAAGGTCTATGGGATATGAGTAAAGGTGACACAGCCAGAGACTTCAGATTATCTGTGCAGGAAGACGAGGCTCTGCGGTTCCTAATGCCACCTCTGTGCCTTGTCAGGTGTCAGGATACTCCCTGCTCATCCAAGCAGTAGACAGTGGCATCCCTGCAATGTCTTCGACTACAACTGTCAACATTGATATCTCTGATGTGAATGACAACAGCCCAGTGTTTACACCTGCCAACTATACTGCTGTGATCCAGGTAAGTAAGCCATGCCAGCTGGTCACTACCTGTGTGGCTCAGTCTCCTCCACTCTGGCTTGTTGAGTTGGGGCTTCCATAGAAAATAACTTAGAAGCCAGATGGTGGTGGCGCATGCCTTTAATCCCAGCACTCGGGAGTCAGAGGCAGGCGGATCTCTGTGAGTTCGAGACCAGCCCGGTCTACAAGAGCTAGTTTCAGTGCAGGCTCCAAAGCCACAGAGAAACCCTGTCTCCAAAAACCAAAAAAAAAAAAAAAAGAAAGAAAGAAAGAAAATAACTTAGAGTTGGAGAGTCTGGCAGCTGGAGTTTACTGCTGACAGTTTCAGAGGCTGAGATCAAGATCAAGGCTTTCCCAGATCTTGTATCTGGCAAGGGATCGCATTCTGTTTATAATGGTGACTGCTAGTTCATTTGGCAAAAAAGACGAATATGCTCCTTTAGGCTTCTCTCTGAGAACTCTAGGACCTCAACAGACCTGTCTCTTAGTACTATTGCATTGGGACCTAGTTATAACCTGTAGATTATGAGTATCCAGTATCAACTTGTCTCCTCCTAGGGAAGGTATGAAAGCAACCTATTTTTCCACCTCAATTGTTGGGAAGAGTTATTGGGTCCTGTTACTTCTAAGTATTAGATGTTTCATATGCACAGCCTGTCTCCATCACTGTGTGTCATGGAAGATGTAGACCTACACACACTCTCCCATCCCGTCCATAGACACAGCCTGTCCCCACCATGTGTCATGGAGGATATAGACGGATGCACAGTCTCCCATCCCATCCATAGAGACAGTCTGTCTCCATCACCGTGTGTCATGGAGGATATAGACCTACACACACTCTCCCATCCCGTGCACACATACCTTACAGAAAGAGCCAAGGATCTGTAAGCGTGAATAGTCCTCTAGATCATGCAGCTGGGAAGCAGTCAGGATTCGAGTTGAATCTATCATGTAAACACATAATACAAATAATCTTTCTGCAGTGACAGGCTATCTTTAAGAACCCTGTTCTGAGTGGGAGCGGGATCCATAGGAACCAGACAGAGCAGCTCCTCTTTAAAGCCACCTTCCATCGTAGTTTGTTTGCTCCTTTAAATCCACCTGCCTTAAAGTCAGGCTACAGGACAGAGTGACTTACAGCTGGCGCTCTGCAGTTAGCTCGTGAGCAGGGTACTGGAGGCTGGAAGCCAGCTAGGAAGATGTGCTGACCCAGAATCTGAGTGTGGAAGACTTGAAGACACAGCTAGAGATGCTCATGCTTCATGCTCATGCACAGAAATTCTGGAGAAGCAGCTCTTACTGTGCTGGCCTCAGTGTCACAGTGGCTCTCAAGTCCTCCCAGAGCCTCTGAGAAGTAGTGAAAGGAGAGAGTGCTCGGGTCTCTAGAGAGCCCTTTGGGATAAGATGGATGATCTCGAGTGTGGCCATCTATAACCAGCCTCCTTTACACAGTGACACTGAGCTGTCTGATAACCAGGCTGAGATGCTCATGAAACAAATGCTACCCCTGTCTGCTCATCCCTGGCCATTGTCAGTGCAATCTCAGCCCTTCCTGGAGAGATTCTGATTTACCTCTCATCTGCTCCTGCCAGCAGCCACACATGTGATCGCTCTCCTTCATCCCCGTCCCTCCTCCTCTCTTTCTCTTAGATCTCTGTGGCTGTTGCCGACAGGGGTACTCTCTGCCTCACCCCACCCTGTACCCTCCTCAAACAAAATGCACTTTGCCTCCTCAACATTCCATTTACGACAGGCATCCATCAGCTGGACAGACTGTTTCAGATGCGGAAGTCAGCCAGGACTTCCTCCCCTGCAGACTGGGCTTGTCTGTAATTTCACACCCTTCCTTCTTAGGCGGTGACCCCAAGGACACACATTCTCTCACTCTTTCCATTTTTTTCTGCGGAGGAAATGGCCTTCAGAGAATGAGCAAACAAATCAATAAATCTTCTGTTTGTGTGGTGCTGAGTATGTTGTCTGTGTAAAGCAGTAAATCTTCTCTGGGATGACATGATCCCACGGTAGGCTCCAAAGAGAGGCCGTGCCTGCAGCCTGGTGATCAGGCAAACAGACAGGGCAGAACAGACACCTCTGAGCTTCTCTCCTGCTCCTTTTTTAAAGGCTTCCTCCCTTTTCACAGCCAGAATAACGGGTTTATTCCAGCACCTGGTTATCTTTTGCCCTGTTTCCTTTTTCTTTCTCTTTCGCTTTTAATTTTAAATTTTCGCTATTTAAATTTCAGCATATGTAGCCATGGCTTATCTAGAACTCTTTCTATATTTTAGGCTGGACTCAAACTCATGACAATCCTCCTGCCTCTGCTACCCAACTGCTAGAAACACCGGTGTGAGTCACTGTGCTCAGCAACACAGTTATCATAAATTAATCCAGCATATGAGTCCTGTGCTCCACCAACACCCTGTACCATGCTCCTCATCTCTTGGGACCCAAACATCTGAATCCTTCAGCTGGTGCCATCAGCAGGCTAACTCCTAAAGCCGACATCAGCCTAGACAGCGCTAAGGCCAAAGTCTAGCACAGTGAGTCAGAGACTGATACTGGCTTCGGCTACAGAGAGCTTCATCCAGGGCTTTCAGAGTGAAGAAGATAAACTTTGACCCCAGAAGAAGGCATGACTTATCCTCATGTTCCTGTTGTGAGGCCAGGTTTCCAAAATGGTTGCTAAAGTTGAAGACATCCCTCCTCCTTCTCAAGTTGATAAATGTGCTATCTACTTTCTTTTCCCTAGAGAAACACGGAACAGCCGAGTTGTGGGGTGGGTTGTAAAAGTCCATTAGGTTTCATATGTTGACTGGAAAGTTGCTTGCATGTCCCCCCAAAATGTCTAATGTGACACCGTGTTACAGTGTTGGGCCTCCACACAATCACAATACAGCATAATCATGCTGTAACTAGGGTGAGGACCCACATTTCCCTCCCAGCATGGTGATGCTGTCCTATCCGGCCCTGGGTGGATTTCCAAGGTCATCCCAGGCTATGAAGGGTATGACTCAGAGCCCTGTAGATCGGTTCTGAGAGTGATGGATGGGGGACCTAGACGTATCTTTCAAACCTAGGAACCTGTTCAGTCAAAGACCTGTGTTGTCATCTGCAGAGACTGCAGTCTCCTGACACAGCAGTGATGGGAAAGGGAACGCTTGCAACCCCAGCCTGTTTTCAGAAGAAATAATAAGTACAATGGGAATTCCTTATGGCGAACCCCTGGCTCTATCTTGGCTCTCCCAGCCAATAATGATGTTTTGTTGTTGTTTTGTTTTTATTTTAACCTCCTTTTTGCAACACTCTTTTATACAGGAAAACAAGCCAGTGGGTACCAGCATCTTACAGCTTGTGGTGACAGACAGAGACTCTTTTCACAATGGGCCTCCCTTCTCCTTCTCTATTTTGTCGGGAAATGAAGACGAGGAGTTTGTGCTGGACTCCCACGGGACCCTGAGGTCAGCGGTGGTCTTCCGGCACGTGGAGTCCCCAGAGTACCTGCTGTGCATTCAGGTACAGCTCGGCCGTCTGTCCACACGGGTGCTGCTCTCTCCCTTGTCTGTCCTTCTGCCTGCTGGTTGTTTTTTCTTTGTTCACCAAGTCAACACAGTAGTTCATGTAGTGAAGGAATGTTCCTCTTCTAACCCCATATTTAATGCCTGTGTGGAAAAAAAAAAGCACAAAGAGGCAGAAATGGCAGTTGTGAGTTTTGCAAGGATCACAAAAGGGAGCCGCGGGTGATGAAGCCCATGGAACTCCTGCCCGGGACATTGCTAGCCATAAACCTGAGTGGAGTTCAAGCCACTGCTGCCCACAGAAAGCTGCCTGACCGTTGTGAAGGGTGGCTATGGTGGCACAGTGTCCAGCTATCTAAACAATGCCCTGTCTCAGAACATAGACTCCAGGGACAATGGGGAATTTTCAGTGTCTTCTCACTGCCCAGCACAGTTCTCTGCACGCCAGCCTAGAACTTGCGTATCACATCTCCCACAGTTCGCCCTCTGACTTCCTCGTAGGAAACATCCACAAGATCCTTTCTTCCTCCAAGGGTCCCTGTTACTTTACCCTCTCGTCCATATTCAAACTCTCTCTTTGAGAGCCTGCTCCGGCTTCATTTTCCTCCAGTCCATCTCTGCACCCATCCCAGGCCAATCCTTTCACTTTATATCATAAGAGATAAGCAAATGAAAATTCCCTAGTCCATTTCCTCACATTTTATCAAAAAAGCTTTATCAGGGCACAACTTTACCTATAGATTTCTGCTTTTATGGATGCCCCTGAGCTATAAAGACAGAGCTGGGTGTTTATGATACAGATAACAGAACCCAAACATCCGACAGTCATCCAGTGATTATGGGAAGTGCTTACCAGCTAAGCTAAAACTGCCCATGGCTGGAAAGCCTTGCAAGCCTGGGCCCTCAGCCTCTGGTCTTTAGATTCTGAATGCCAGGGTCCTTAATTATACATCATTTTGCCATCCGTCTCTGGCACAGGCTCACTGTACTGCCACCTTCTGTCCAGTGACATCACACCTTTCTGATAATTGTCTGGCCTCTTGCATAGGGGTGGGTAACCTCTGGCAGATCTATGAAATTCAAAATCGTCAATGTCCTTTGAGGTGGCCACAGATTGACTCCAATTTCAACCTAATTTACCAAACTTCCTTCCACCTTTGGGAAGTCTCCATTTTAGCATCTCGTGATTCACATATCCAGGTAAACAGATAGTGATGGTAATGCCACAAATAACCGTACACACAACTCCTTGCTAAGTATTTGTATGGGTGATGCCTATGCTGAGCACTTTGTAATCACTTCCTCTTTTAATTCCCACAAGAACCCTAGGGGCTGAAACTACTGTTATACTTATGTGTTAAAGATGCAAAGCTTAATGCTCAGAGAGATCAAGTAAAACTTACTCAAAACCACAAACAAAATGTGTAGAAAGCCAAGATTCAAAGCCTGTGTGATGCCCAGGGCTTGGATTCCCACTGCCATCTACATTTGAGGATACATTTCCTCTGTGGTAGCTCTGTCTGCAGAATCACTCAATCCCTGAAGATTTGGCCCATGGGGACCTGACTTTATTGTGAAGCATGACACCACTGACCCCGCTATTATGCATGACGGGTGTTCATTAAAGACCTGTTGTCAAGGTGATTGTTTCATCTGTTCCTCTGTTAAGAGAGAAGGGGGGTTTCCAAGCTGCCCACTTCCCCTTCGGTGTGTCATCTCTTGTCTTCTAAATCTTTCTATGATGTAATTCTCATTTAAGTAATGGAATTTCTTCTGTGTGCCAAAAGGTGTCACCTGGTCTAGTCCAAAGGAAAGAATCCAACAAAAAACAAAGATTCCTTCTCCAAGTGAGAATAACCTTGATGGAATATTTTTAATGTTTTCTGTCCAAAATTAAAATAAGATAAGCCTGGTGTGGTCAAGCTGGGTCTCGTAGCATCCTGCCCATCATCCCTAGCTCACCCCACTGGCTTGATTGTGTTGACACATTTTATTGCCCGTCATATAGCACCAGAGAATGACGGAATGTGATAAACCACTCCTCTACTTAAGTGCCCACTTCAGCAGTTTTTACAATATTGACAAGGAATGGAGGAAGAAGAGAACCTGGTAGAAGGTCCAGAGAGCTGCTGTCTCAGGGTGACATTTCAATTATTATTTTTAACTTTCTGTTTGTCCACCTCTTGATATCCTTAGGCAAAGGACTCAGGAAAACCACAGCAAGTTTCTCATACCTACATCCGGGTGCGGGTCATCGAGGAGAGTACCCACAAACCCACAGCTATCCCTCTGGAAATCTTCATTGTCACCATGGAGGATGACTTTCCTGGTGGGGTCATTGGAAAGATCCACGCCACAGATCAGGACATGTATGACGTGCTCACGTTTGCCCTGAAGTCAGAGCAGAAGAGCTTGTTCAAAGTGAACAGTCACGATGGGAAAATCATCGCGCTGGGAGGGCTGGACAGTGGGAAGTACGTCCTGAATGTCTCCGTGAGTGATGGCCGCTTCCAAGTGCCCATTGATGTCGTTGTGCACGTGGAGCAGCTGGTGCATGAGATGCTACAAAACACTGTCACCATCCGCTTTGAGAATGTGTCCCCTGAGGACTTTGTGGGGCTGCACATGCATGGGTTCCGGCGCATCCTGCGGAATGCGGTCCTCACCCAGAAGCAGGACAGCCTGCGCATCATCAGCATCCAGCCTGTGGTGGGCACCAACCAGTTAGATATGCTGTTTGCTGTGGAGATGCGCAGCAGCGAGTTCTACAAGCCCGCCTACCTGATCCAGAAGCTGTCCAACGCCAGGAGGCACCTGGAGAACGTCATGCATATAGCAGCCATCCTGGAGAAGAACTGCTCAGGACTGGACTGTCAGGAGCAGCACTGTGCGCAAGGCTTGTCGCTGGATTCCCACGCCCTCATGACCTACAGCACAGCTCGCATCAGCTTCGTGTGTCCGCGTTTCTATAGGAACGTGCGCTGCACCTGTAATGGTAGGTTGCGCTAAATGGCTCTCCTTCTCTATTGGTTATTTTCCTCATTGCTGTTACAAAATACCTGGCAAAGGCACTTAAACGAGAATCTATTTTGTGTCACAATTTGGGGGTACAGTCAGTCACTGAAGGGAAGTTATGACAGCAGGACATCCATGCAGCTGATTCACATCTGTATCTGGAGTCATAAAGTAGAGCGCAGGGAATACTGGTGCTTCGTTCTCATTCCATTCTTCATTCAGTTCAGGACCCCAGCCATGGGCGATGCTGCCCACATTCACGGTGGATCTTCCCAGATGAATCAAACCTGTCTAGAAACACGTTAGTAGGTACACATGGGCATTTCCATAGTGATTCCAAATCTAGTCAGCTAATGGGGAAGATGAATCCTCACACCTCCCAGCTTTGAGAACTCAGAGGGAGACTGAGATGCCTCTCTTGCATTCAGTCACTCATTCACCTAAATAGTAATTCTTGTGTGCCTAATATAGATGCTGGGGCTGTAGAAGAAACTAGAAAAGGGAAAAGTTGGGCCCCATAGTCATAGAACTGTAGCTTTGTCTGTGAGTGATGACCACTCCCAAGTGCCATTGATGTCACTGTGCACAAAGAGCAGCTGATGCACGAAATGCTGCAACCCTTGTTGCCACCTGCTTTGATCTTACTGTTGGAGTATAAACCCCATGGCAGGCTTGGCAAACGCAGCATCCTGTAGGCAAAGATAAACTCAGGGAAGGGTTTGCCTGAGGGAAGCTTAAAGGATGAGAGAGGAGCCCATCCCAGCAAGGAAGAAGTGGCAGCCATGACAAATGAGACTAGAGAAGGCCATATCCACCCTCAGCCATTAGCTAGGATGAAGAATTAGGAAGGACCCTGAAGCAGCAGAAGACATCCGCTGACAAGAAGGGAAGAGGTGATGGGGTAGGGTATGTCCATTACAAAGGGTGAAAAGCAGGCCGGCTAGAGGATTCTGCTGGCAAATGAGTTAGGAAGCTGCAGCACAGGTTAATAGCAGCAGCATTTGCCTCCCTGAAGAGCAGGCCAAATGTCTACGAGTGCAGTCAATGGGCAGGCTAACCTCAGAGCAGAACAGACTAAGCTTCCTGCTTGCCATTGAACCTTGACCTTGGCTGGTCAAAGGTCATAGCTGTAGAGTCACAGGCTCTCAGTAATCAGTGAGAAGAATTGTTCTCTCTGGCTCTTTTCCTCTCTTTGACTTGGGAGCCATAAATTCACAGCCCTCTCTAAGAAAATCACACTGGAGTTGCTCTATCCAATGTGCACTCGGGTACTGTGGCCTTAAGAGAAGCCATTTATAAAACATCCTTGTGGATAGTTGAGGACAGGCCTCTTAAGCACCATTTTGGTTGCAGTTTGGAGAAAAGGCTCATCAAAGCTCCGTGCAGGAGCCATTTTGTCAGCCTCAGAGCATCTTTAAAGAATGGACACGTGCCCTCCGGTGCGAGAGACTTCGGTTTGCGTTTTCATCAGCAATGCAGTGACAGCCAGATCTGCAGCATATGTACCTAAGCGAGCTACAGAGGAATTCAGAACAAGCATGCTAGGGAAATGCATTTCTGGCAGATGCCACCATGAACAATTTATGAGTGCCAGCTGTCCGGGTCTTGTCTAGTTGTCCTTTGCAGACAAACTGATTTACGCAGCAAAGCTGTGTTAAAGAAGCCATGCGGTGGTTCACGGCAGGGTTCACAAGGAGTTCAGGACAGGCCGGGGGCAAACTCTGCAGGGGAAACTGCAGCAAACACATCAGTCCTCAGACTCTGCGAGCTCAGAGGAAAGCAAAATGCTTTCTTTGAGGCAGCAGTGTTCTAGACAGTGAGGATCCCAATGCAAAGCGCGCAGCTTCCTCAGGAGCCAGTGATGATGAGGCGGCCTTGCTAGCACCTGCCTGCTGGAAAGAAGCTCGGGAAGAGAAAGCAAGCACCCTCCTGTAGCCCAGGGAAGCCTTCTGTGGAATGTTTACACAGAGACCAACTATGTGGGGGCTCTGCAGATGTAAATATGGGCTCAGGTCATAGGGGTTAGCCAGCTTAGCACAGTGTCTTTATCGCAAAGACATAGTGGATTATTCAAAAATTTGCTCTGTGGTTTATATATTATTCTGGTATTCTAAATGCAGTGTTTCAAGGTTATGTCCCCACCTAGGACTGCTATAGTCCCTTTAAATCTTTCTACTCTCAATAAACCTAGAATGCAAATGATTTTGTTACTCAACCCCTTGGGAAGGGAAGAGAGGACCTTCTGAACACACCCTAAGTCTCTCTCTAGTGAGACTTGGCTTGGTCAGGAAAGTCCTCGGCTCTAAGTCAATCTTAAAATGAAGCTGAAAAGTAAAATTCTAAAATGTACTATAAATAGATCTGGAAATGTCTGGCTCAGGCTCATCTTCAGCAGACAATGCAAGGATAACCTCCAACAAGAGAGCCGGGTGTTTTGGCCAAGATCGCATATGACCTCACACTGGTTCAACACAGAGATCAGAAACTGTTTCCTCAAGGCCTGTTTGTCGAAGGCTTGGTTTCAAGCTGATAGAATTTGTTAAAATTGTGTGTGTGTAATATGTGTATACTTGCGCATGTGTTCACACGTATGTGCCTGCATGTGCACATGTGTATATGTGTGTGTGCATATGGAGGCCAGATGCCAGGCATCTTTCTCGTTCTCTCTGCATTTTATATATTGAGGCGGGGGTCTCTTGCTGACTCTAGAGCTTACTAATTTGATTAATCTATCTTGTAGGCTTGCCCGTGTCGCTGTAGTCTGTGCTCTGGTGTCTTATATGGGTTTGGGGGAAGAGTCTGAATTCAGAATTGGAATGTCCTTTCTCTTAGCTATCACCTCAGCTCCACTGCTGGGCATTAAGGAGGTGAATGGAGCATGCGGGTTCTAAATTCGTCTGTGAATTAGTCCACTCCTGAATACATAGCTGGATAGTTTGTAAAAGTGGCTCTGATGGATCAAAGAGCATACCTTGAAGAGATTGTTCATTAATGCTTTTCTGTGTGTCTCTGCTACCTGGCTGCTGGGAGCTGAGCAGCTCTGCTCCATCACTCTCTCACCATGGTGTCTGCTTTACCTCAGGCAGTGAGGACCAAAGCCTTTGAAACCATGAACCAAACCCAACATTTCCATTTCAGCTTAGTATACTCAGGTATTTTATCACAGAGACAAGGGGTGGGGGAAATAACAAAAAGTAAAAGATCTCCATCATAATAGCAGTTACCTTTCTTTTCATATCAGTCAGAATCTCAGTAATATGTGCTCCCTGAGAATTCTCAGTTAATCATATTTCCTAGTAGAGTGGTCAGTGTGATCCTGGGAAGACAGATAGTGTCTCAGACATAGTTTGCAACGGGCTTGCAGCAGGTGCCAAGCCTCACAGTCAGGTGTAGACAGGCGGCTTGGGTCATAGCCAGGAGTCTACCAACACGTGTGCCTCTACTGCTGATGAGCAGGAAACCAAACATGGAGGAGTGTCACAACTTAAAGAAGAATAAATTCTCCCTTGGGCTCAAGGGGCAAGCCGTGGTCCCTCTCTGTAGTTTCCGTAGAAGTGAAAGTAGAACAGAGGAATGTAAAAAGTTAGCAGGTGCTAGCTTTTGAGGCATCTTTTCATTTATTAAAAATCAGGGATCGCTGAATTCAACAGACATTCCTCTCCCCAACACACACAGACACGCATACACCCACACTCTAACTCACACACTAGTGTGGCGCTTCTTCTGTTTATCCTGGGAGACTGGCAGATTCATTAAATGGCCTTTCCCACCACTTGGTGGAATAATTAGCATGATAAATGAATGTAGTGATCATTTAGGGCTATACAGTGATGTTTATACAGAGTTGGCCTCAGTACTCTGCCCCCCCTCCCAACTTCTAGCTCATCTTTTTCTCATGCAGATTTTTGGGTCCAATTATCATCATTAGCATCTTGAACCAAAATGCTGAGTTGTGCTAACAAGTGGAATCCAATGTGAATTTTACTGCCAAATAAGCTCATTAAATCCCAGCTACCATGAGACAATCCCTTTGAACAAAACTAGAGAGACGAGGCACAGAGTTATGATGTCCTGAGATGACTCCACGTGAACATTGCGAAGTCAATGAGCGTTGGCATGCCAGTCAGGAAGTCTGACATCAAATTAAATAGGGAGTGATAAATGTCATGGCCCTCCCATGGGTAAGCAAAAGGGAAGGGCATCAAAACAACACGTGAGACTGTACTGATTATACTCATTTTAAATGTTTCATTAGCTGCTCAAAAATCTGAAATAGAAATATATCAAAAAGGACATATTGTCTAGAGTAGGCTCCCAAGGTGACCATCAGCATTTAAAGTCAGTGAGTTTATAGCCACTGTGGCAGAAGCAACTGCCTGGTTTGTCATATTTATTCAGATAAGAAACAGAGAATGGAGCCTAGAGGGCCCAGGGAGATGCTGGGACATCTCCATGCGTGATGCTCCATGATAGACAGGATGAGTGAGACAGCAGGCATGCCCTCCACCAGGATGAGTGAGACAGCAGGCATGCCCTCCACCAGCAAGGTGGATGAGTGAGACAGCAGGCATGCCCTCCACCAGCAAGGTGGATGAGTGAGACAG
>JAQHUG010000110.1:2088771-2139149 GCA_028555095.1 Dicrostonyx torquatus
TTATTTATTATGTATACAACATTCTGCCTTCCATGTATGTCCGCATGCCAGAAGAGGGCACCAGATCTCATTACAGATGGTTGTGAGCCACCATGTGGTTGCTGGGAATCGAACTCAGGACCTCTGGAAGAACAGCCAGTGCTCTTAACCACTGAGCCATCTCTCCAGCCCTGGGAATTCTTTTTATTTGATTTTATTCTCCCCTATGTGGGATTGAATTAGGACCGCATATATGCAAGGCAAGCTCTCTATCATCGAGTTACAGCTTTCGTTTGCCTTCTCTCTTGAGAATAAGTCATTCAGGGTGACAATGAACTCATTCTATAATCTAGACTTGAGAGCCTCCTGCAGCAAGCTCTCCTACTGCTGGGATTTCTGACATGCACTGCCTGATGCAGCCACACTCTTACGTGTCTAAGGGAAGGCAATGGTGGGGGAGGAAGCAAATGATATCTTTTAATAATACAAAGTTTGGGAAGAGGGAGTTAAGAGTCTAATGATACTAAGGAAATCCACATTATGGAATTTACCAAGTTGCTCTGAGCATGAAATGAGTGGGATGAATTTGGTTAATAATTTAATGATGTCGAATTGTGTGAACCGGCTTGAGTTGAGATCCCTGGGTTCCACCCTTACCTGCTGTGGTCTGTAATCAGCTTTCCTGGTGTGTGTGTGTGGTGGGGTCCTTGATCTTTTCTGGATTTTTAAATGAACGCCTTTGCCGTTGGAATGGTCTTTTCAGGGCACACTTCTCTCAGCTTTGCTGGAAACAGCTACATCAAGTACCGGCTTTCTGAAAATAGCAAGGAAGAGGACTTCAAGCTAGCCCTGCGCCTGAGAACCCTGCAAAGCAACGGGATTATAATGTACACCCGGGCCAACCCCTGCATGATTCTGAAGGTTCGTAAATCGGCTGCATGCGTCTGCAGCTCTGTCTTGTAGCCATCTGCTATTGCTGTGAAGACAACTTCAAACTTCAGACATTCCTCCCGTGTTGTAATAGGTGTGGGTTGTATCCCGCCGCCACCCAGCTCCCAGCCCCCGGCTTATACCTGGAATAGTTACACACAAACTGTATTCATTAAATTACTGCCTGGCCATTAGTTCTAGCCTCTATTGGCTAACTCTTACATCTTATTTCAACCCATTTTTAATAGTCTGTAAGTCACCACGAGGTAGTGGGCTTACCGGGAAGATTCAGCATGTCTGACCCTGGCGGCTTCATGGCAGCTCTCTCCCTGACTCAGTCTTCTTCCCAGCATATTGTTCTCTTTTCCCTGCCTATCTAAGTCCTGCCCTATCAAAAGGCCAAAGAAGCTTCTTTATTAACCAATGAAAGCAACACAAAATACAGAAGAACCCTCCTACACCATTCCCGCCTCACCCTCTCCACACTGTGATTATGAGCGCGGGCTGTCATGTCCCAACACAATGGTTTCTTATATGGATACACTGTCTATTAGATTGGGAGGTACTGAAATTATTGTCTTGTGAGTTTGGAAGACCAGAACAGACTTCAGGACAAAAGAGAGCAAAACGGGGTTGGGAAGTGCGCCAACATCCTCTGTTTAGTTGTATCTTAGAATAGGCTGGAGGAGAATAGGGAGCTCCCTATAGGAAGGGCTTGAGTATGTATTAATATTCCAGTCACCCTACAGCTCATTAGGACAGACCTCTCTATGAAGCCCACAACAAGGCCAGTCCTTTAACGGGTTGACTATCCATGTTCACCACATGTCTTTCCATCCTCTGGCTAGCCACAGTGTCACTGGGGAGAAGGTAGGAGATCTTGGGCATAGATATTCTATATATCCTATCATGACCCAAGTCACCCAATTTTTAAAATTTTTTTATTTATGTCTTAAAAAACAATCTTTTCTCATTTTACATACCAGTACCAGTTCTTACTCCCAACCCTCCTCCCTCCTCTCCCACCTTTCCTCCCACCTCACCCACCATCTACTCCTCAGAGAGGGTAAGGCTTCCTACACAGAGTCAACAAAGTCTAACAATTATTTTTAGACAGGACTAAGGTGCACCCCACTATATCTAAGCTGAGCAAGGAATCCTTCCAAAGAGAATGAGCTCCAAAAAGTCAGTTCAAGCAGCAGAGATAAATTCCTGGTCCCACTGCCAGTGGCCCCACAGACTGCCCCAGTCATACAACTGTCACCACATTCAGAGGGCCTAGTTTGGTCCTATGCTGGTTCCCTCGCTGTCATTCCACAGTCAGTGAGTTCCCATTAGCTCAGGTAAACTGTTCCTGTTGGGTATCCCCATCATGGTCTTGACCCCTTTGCTCATATTATCACTCCCTCTCTTCAACTGGGAAGTTACCCAATTTTTGAATCATTTCCTAACCAGAAGTTCGCCTAAAGCTGTCAGATTTCCTTTAAAATAAACCTGGCATTTGTATGCAACTTGGGGCTTCTAGAGCCTTCACAATTACACCAAGAATACTAACACATGTATCTGCCTCTTTCTAATTTAAAATTTAATATTAATCTTCTATGGACATATTATCCCCACTTACCTGATCAAGAAGAGCAATCCAGAGAGTTTTATATATTCATCTGAGGTTGCTCAGTTACTGAGAGCCAAGGCCTGACCCCACAGGGCAGTTTATCCCACCCCGTGCTCCTCGCCTCCAAGCTCTCCTCCACTCACGGTCCTGACATTCTAGCTCAGCTGACCTCAGATTACATCCTGCACATTTCTACACCAGATCTAGCTTTTGGGGTCTGGGGATAGAGAAGACCAGATCCAGGGTGTGGGTGTGGGAGTATGGGAGAAATAGCCTTCCCTGATCTGTCCCGTTTTATATCTTGGTTTTTATCTCAGCCTCTTATTCTCTGTGCTATTTCTTGGGCTCTTTAGGAGTCTGCAGTGCTTGCCCAGTGAAAACTGAGCATCCAGCAGGAGCAGCTAGAAGTATAACGGGAAGGAGCCTCACCAGAACCACCAGGGCCTGATATCTCTGGCCCTCCCTCTCCTCTTTCAAGCTCTAACAGAGTGCACTGATGTCAATACTTGCTGTTAGATAATCCCTGCGTAGCACTAAGCTTGAGAGGGAACAGAATATCCAATAAGGATGAGTCACTCCTGAATTGAATCTTGTCCTTTGCCTGTCCCTGGCAAGTGTGTTACCAGTGTACCTCTCTGGGGAGAGAAAAGAAGCCCCTGAGGGAGCATTCGCCACACAGGTGTGTGGTGCTGCATGAAACAAATGTGTTTCTGAAGGTGGATAAATGAATTCCTAAAAATGAATTTCAATAATCTAAGGCTGGTTGCTATTTGAAGAGACCCTCTATGAATGCCTTGGGTTGTGGGCCAGCACTGCCCTCTCTCTCTGTTCTTCTGCACATGTTGGGTTTGCCGAGAGCAGGAGGCAGCTGTACTGAACTGGGGCAGATCTTCACCCGTGTTGCCAGGAGTATCTTCATAGGGGCCTGCTGACACAGAGCCTCATGGCAGACTTGAGCTTGTTGGCTTTAGGCACCTTGCTTCAGTCACTAATACGAAATCCTGACCTAAACCGCACCTCCGTGCTGCCTGCATTTTCTCAAGCAGAGTGTGTTCTGTAAAAATGTATTTAAGACAATCAGGGGGCAGAGGGCATCCCCTGACAACTGGTAAAGAGTTGCATGTTGATCAGGACAAAGACCTTCATGGACAGAAGTATCACTGTATCCTAGCTGCAATAAAAAGGACTTGCCTTTCTGTCTCCCGTTACAACCCTGGCTTCTAAAAGAGATTTGAGACTTACCATAAACACATAAATGCAATAAAAATCTAAGCCCTATTGACATGAAAATAAAAGGTTACAATGCAATCAATGAAGTTAAAAGAAAAAAGAAAAATATCATGATTGAAAAAAAACAGCATAGAAAATACATTAGTCAAGCACAAACCGACTTCTGAGCTTCCCGGCAACCAAGGCAACAGGGTATGAAATGGCTAAGTCCCCTTCCTGCCTGTTAAGAGCAAATGTCGGATTCCCAGAGCTGACATGAGGACAAATCAAAGCTCAGAGTGTTGGCGTCAGACCTTTTGGCAACAAGTGGAGAGCAGACGGAAACCTCGGGTGCTAATGTAGAAATGTTCTTAAATATATAAAAAAAATATTTAGCAATGTGATATGTCAACAAGTCATTTAACCAGATTATTCTCCGATTTGACTTGATACCCCAGAACCGAAAGAAAGACAGGGTACTTTTGTAGGTGGTGTGGATGGGTCTTTTCATCACGACCACAGAGGCTGCAGAGTACTTTCTCATGCATCTCTTTCTGATTCCCACCCCCTCCCCAAGGGCGCTGCCCATGTCTGCCTGTGAGAAGACTAGGGCTTGGAGGAATTCACAGACGTCTTTGACACGCAATAACGACTCCACAGTGAGCGTGGCATGTGAGCAGGTTAAAGGCACTCCAGGAGTTAAGAAGAGGCACAACTACCGTTTATTTCCTCATCCAATTATTATTTTTCTTAAGGTACCCCACATGTCCAGTACCTGCTAAGTGGCCTTGAAAAGACATGACTGAAGGTATCCTTTCCGGAGACTACTTCATGACCCTTGTGATGATTGGTCTTAACTGAGAACTTGATTAGACTTAGATATACTTAGGGGATTCGTGAGACACACATCTAGATATGGCTGGGAGAGGCTTCCAGAGATAATTAACTGAGGAAAAAAGACCCACCTTAAATGTGGGAGACTTTTTTTCGAGTCTACTTTTCTTCTGGCCACCATGATGGGAGCTGTCCTGCTCCCCATCACACCCTCCTGGGTGGGAAGCACTGGGCCCCCTGAAAGCGCAAGCTGAAGATGAATCCTCCTCTATGCTGTTTCTGTAAAACGTTTAAGTCGCAGCAACGATAAGGCTAACTAGCACAGCCCTCTAGCAAGACTGCTGCACTCAACCCTACAGAGACACACTAAGGCTCCAAAGCAATGAGACCCATAGTTTAATAATTTCTACTCAAAGTCCTTTCCTATGAAAATGACTTTTATGGGTCTGATTTCTTTTCTTTTAATTCCCTAGTCATTGAAATTTGGTCAAAGCACACCACTGATTTCACACGACTCTAAATGTGTAGATGTTTTATAACATAAGGGCATCTATCTTTCTCTGAATTTTGCATATCGTTGAAAGAAATCGCCCACCTGCCCAACCGATAAGCCATCTCAATAGCGTGACTCCAGGCCTTTCGCAGCTCAGATACTCTTCAGTCTCCACTGCCACGTCTCACTGGTGCTCTGATTTGAGGAAGTTCATCTTTTGAAAGAAAAATGCTTTAAAACTTGACAGAGAAAAATTAACTAATAGTAGAGTACGGCTTTCCCATATGAAGGTAACTCAGGTACTTCAAAGAGAAGGGAGTGTTCTTTTATCTCCAGCATAGCATACCTCCTATTACTACTCACAGGGTAACTTTGGGCACCACTATTCTAGAATGTCATGGCAACAACCCTATTGATTTAAAATGCCTAGAACCATGAAGATGCAGGTGGTGTTTCTTTGGGCACCTGGCTTCTTTCACTTAGCGATGCTGCTACTGTTATGTTAAAAAAAAAAAAAGCAGTGGGGGGGAGACTTAACTGTGCTCAGTATTCAGAGGGGATAAGTTTAGTTCCTTAGCTGCAGAATTTTGATGTGTGTGCATGTATCAGACACATGTCAGTTCTTTCTGGTTATTACCCACAGGCAATGAGTGGTGATGGGGGAAGGGAATGAACCAAGTAATATGTTAATTGGAGCACTTAGGTGAACCACATCTTCACCACCAGCCTTCCTCTGACAGACTGGGGGTAGAGTTTTGCAGCCATGGGGCTACACAGCAGATGGGCTGCTGCGGAAGAAGGTGTCTTCAAAGCTGTATTCTATCAGTTTATTACTCGCACGCAAATACAGATGTGGGTATTAGCTGGGCATTGTCACTGAGCAAGTTTGCTGTAATTTACAATAGCCACTCAGTCTAGTTTGCTAAACAACAACAAAAGCCAGCAACTGCATGCAATTATAGGTGAAAGCTCTTTGGAAATTAATGTATGTTTTCAGCCCTTCCACATCCAAATAGGTATATTACAGAGCAGTGTGTGTGTGTGTGTGTGTGTGTGTGTGTGTGTGTGTGAAATGTGTCATGCGTGATGCCAGCCATTCTGCAGCAGACTCCAAGGCTCATTTCTCTGTTCTCCAAACCCACCAAGGTAGAGCCAGGCTTTCGGGAGAACAGGGTGGCACAGGCAGACCTGGAGTTAGGCTTTCCGGAGAGCAGGGTGGTGCAGGCAGACCTGGAGTTAGGCTCTGCATTCTCTGAGTCCCTGGCTCTGCCCTGCTCTCCAGGCCCCCAGTGTTAATGGGGCATGCATCTATGACCTTGACTTGCAGGTGAGACAATTGATGGAGTCCCAAAGCAGACGTGAGTGTCACTGGATGGTCTAACTCTGGACCTTCCGGAGACAGAATGCTTGTGAGGATGAGTGCGCTGTGGAAGCCACTGGTGCTTTCGCAAGAAAAACACACCGTGCAAAGATCAGCCCTGCTCATTTCTAAAAATCCACTTAACGTTTCATTTCTCTAGCTTCTGGTGACACGGAAGGAGTGTCCATGTTGGTCTGTCACTTCTATCCTTCCTTTCTATGCTCAACAATGCAGGTGTCAGTCCCTGTCAGGACAGACAGACCACGCCCACCCCATTCACAACTGGGCACTGGAGTCCACGGAACCATGTCTCACGGTGCCCAGCTGTAAATCCCTTAGAGATCAAATTTAAGCTTGGCTACAAAGGGGCCTCGCTCCCAAGCCCTCGATCCTGGTACCATATAGCATTTCTAAGAAATGCAGTCCAGAGTGGAGAAGCAAGGGTCAAAGGCCATCTCCTTAACATCATGGGAGCCTGGGTCTACATGGACAGCTAGGATCCTTCTGTGGTATAGCTTTTTTTACCTATGGACAATTCTCCCTGGTGTTGGTCCCTGGTGTTGGTCCCCAGGAGATGAGGGGGACACCCTGCAGCACCCTGACAAGGGACTGGAACATCCCCATAGTGCAAACAGCTGACCAGAAGGTCCTGTTGTGAGCCAGGGGTGCCCAGCTCCTAACCAGTGCACTCTAGTATAGTTATGAATGCAGCTCAACACAAAATTATAAACTCACTTCAATGTTATTAGATTTTCCATGTTTTCCATTTTATAACTCAATTGTGAAAGTTCTGGAATATGAATTTCAGACTTTTATAGATGACAAAAAGGAAATACAAACATTTATTCTTCTCACGGTGTAGTCCAGGGAAGACTGGCCACCCCTGCTGTGAACAGCTTAAGAATGACATCAGTGATTAACACAGAGAGTTTAAAATCCACAGTACCCACAAAGCTGGGCACCAGGAAGCCTTGCTTCTACCAGGCTCTCCTCTCTCCTACATCACACTCTTGCAAACTGATTTGGGGAAGATGTTGCAGAGCTAACATATGGCCATCTGCCTACTAGACTAGTGAGTCCCAGAAGGGCTGGCTCCATCGCCTAAGCTTCTTGCCTACCACACAGTGGGTGGGGTGTCCAGTGATTATTGGTGAGTTCATGGAAATCATTCTTGTGATCGAGATGGGTGCAAAAACAAACAAGATATCGTAGTGAGTCCGAAGTGGGGACGATCCGCTGAAAGAACCTTTTTAAAATACCACTGTGAACTTCCTGGTTGCCCAAATGAAAGGTAGTAGGAAGATCTGAGAAGTGTTTCCTCAGGCCAATGTTTTCCTGGCAGGTAGTGGAGGGCTTAGTTCATGCAGGTGCAGACACTGGCCTGGATGGAACATCTGCTCGGTTGGGTTCACAGCGTTCCGGAGCTAGACTCACCAGGGCTCTGCCTTTCTTTCCGCGCAGATCGTGGAAGGCAAACTGTGGTTCCAGTTGGATTGTGGCAGCGGCCCTGGGATCCTGGGCATCTCCAGCCGCGCTGTCAACGACGGGAGCTGGCACTCGGTCTTCCTGGAGCTCAATCGCAATTTCACCAGCCTGGCCCTGGACGACAGTTATGTGGAGCGGCGCAGGGCTCCGCTATACTTCCAGACTCTAAGCACCGAGAGTGCCATCTTCTTTGGTGCCCTGGTGCAGGCAGATAACATCCGCAGTCTGACGGACACACGAGTCACCCAGGTCCTCGGTGGTTTCCAGGGTTGCCTGGACTCGGTGGTGCTTAATCACAACGAGCTGCCCCTCCAGAACAAGCGCAGCAGCTTCGCGGAAGTCGTGGGTCTGACGGAGTTGAAGTTGGGCTGCGTGCTGTACCCGGATGCATGCCAACGCAATCCCTGTCTGCACGGGGGCAGCTGCAGCGGTCTGCCCTCTGGTGGTGAGTGCACCTGTGTGCAGGCTCTAAGGGCAGGGGAGGACATGCACCTGGGGAGGCTCCCCCTCACAACCAGCACCTCCCTCCTTCCCCAGGGCCCTCCTGGAGATGATGCTCAGACCTTCTGAACCCTCCGTTGTGCAGAATCTTGCAGGTTAGCCAGGTTAGCCAGTAACTGGATGCCAGACTGCAGATGCAACCACCTCTTCCCCGCACACACACATCACACCCTTCTAGACTTCAGTTCCCTGCGAGGTGGGACTTCAGGAGCCACCTGCTGTCACTGCCCGGACTGGAGCTGCTATCCAAGCTTGGATAGAACTTTACCAGAAACTAAAATTAATGGAGGAGTTGACTTGCCACCCTGGGAAGATAATCAAGAGTTAAGGGTCTTTAGAGCATGCCTTTGAGATGTGTCTTGAAAATAACTCTGCTCTTAACTCTACAAAATATGCAAGGCATCAGAATAAAGGAGAGGGGTCTGAGGGATAGTCCAGTCAGCCAGTGCTTGCTTGGCAGGTGTGAAAACCTGAGTTTTATCCTTAGGAGTCATATATTAGAAGCTAGACATGGCGATGTAACCTCAGCCCTGGGAAGGGGGAGACAGGTGACTTGATGGCCAGCCAATCTCCAAATCAGAAAAGATGGGAAGTGTCTGAAAAATAACTCCTAAGGATGTTATCTAGCCTTTACACCCTCCTAATCTATATCTCTCTCTCTCTCTCTCTCTCTCTCTCTCTCTCTCTCTCTCTCTCTCTCTCTCTCTCACACACACACACACACACACACACACACACACACACACACACACACACTGTATGAAGATGAAAATATACACTATACTGAGAATCTCAGGAGGGGATCCAGTCAAGGGTGGGTGTCTTCCCCAGGGGGAGGGGGAGAGCAGGAGAAAGATGGGAGGTGGGGGAGGAAATGAAGGGGGAAGGAGGAGACACAGATCCGCTGGGCATCTCTCCAGTTGTTGAAGGCACAGGAGCCTGAGATCTCGGAATTCCCACCTGACACAGGGCCTGTGTAGTGATCCACTGGGTCAGGCTTCCTTCTGGCCGGCTGCCACCTCTCAGTAGCCCCAGCTGGTCCCCTCCCGGCCCCTTTGCAGATTTACTCAGCAGCCGCCTGAGCAGTGGATTTAAACGTCCTTCACAATCGCTTGAGACTGCTGGCGTTGGCATCTACCTTTCATGCAGCCTGACTCTGAATTTAGAGTCCGCTCTATTATTAGAATGTTATAAACTGTCCATGGGATGATGTGGTGCAGGAACAGACAGCAGAGCTGTTCAGACTCACATACGTCACTGTCACAGCGAGGGCCCAGTGCCCTGGGGGAGTGTCTACAGTCTCAGTTTAAGAAATCTATTTGCTGTTTTTACTGTCTCAGCAGAATATGTAAATAAAGGGTGGTTATGGCTTCATAACTCCCGGCTGATGGGCAGTGACTCTCCAGTAGCTGCTCTGTTACCAGCCCCTCATGACAAATCATGGCCAGTTTTTCATGAGGCGAAAAAGCTCTACCAGTGTGAGCCACTGACAACATACGAAAGGGCCATATAATTAAATCGGGTTGAAATGGAACACCACACCATGTCAAATCCTGGGTACGCAGCCACAAATTGTAACGTACTTTAGCCATGTCAGAGCGTTGTTTTTCCTGGCAGAGCTATGGTTTTCCACAGAGGGTTATCTTTAAAATAATAACAGTCGCTGAACAAAGGGGAATCTGGCTCAGCAGGGTACATTTTTAACTGCCATGAAATCCTTTAGCTAAGTACCCAGAGCAGGTATGTTATATAACCAAATGGCTCTAGAGTCCCTCTGAGAAACACCAGGTTTTTTTCTGTTTTGTTTTGTTTCATTGAGACAAGGTCCCCTATATCCTAGGACAGCTTCAGACTTAATGTGTAACTAAGGACAGGCTCAGATTTTTGGTCTTCCTGCCTCTGCCTTCTGAGCATGGGGACTCCAGGCATGCATCATCGCCACACTCAGTGTACATGGGGATCAAACCCAGGGCCTCATGGATTCCACCAGCTGCACTGCACACCCACTGTTTCCCATACTCCTTCCTTACCTTCCCGAAGGGCCAGACTTGCCATGTGTTGTGTAAACTATCTCTCGTTGCTCCCCCATGTTCTATTTTTCCTCCATGATAGGGCTTTCTTCTCAAGTCTGGGCTCCTCGGCTCCTCTTCCTTCCAAGATGATGTAGCCTCTTGTGAGCTTTGGCTTTCTCTTTGCACCTAAGAGCACATGCTTTCCTAAGATCCATGAATCCTCTCTCACATCCGTCTCCGTCACTCTCTTGCCTCAAGCCCACTACTCTGCTGAACTGAGGAGACCCCACAGGGCCAGCCATCTCACAAGCCACTCCAAGCCTGGTGGAGAGAAGCTGGCTCTGGAAGCGTGGCTGCAGGTAGAGCAACCACCACCCAGCAAGAATATCAGAGTCCTCCTCTGCTATGTGAGGGGACCTGCAGGCTTCCTGGCTGTAAAGATGAAGCCTTGGCCTCAAAGAAGAGGATCTATTTTTCTTATCTCCATTTTCTATTAATATCAAAGGCATTGTTAAAAAGACTTTTTAAAAAGATTTGTTGTTTGTTTTAGTCTTATTTTATGTGTATTTTGGCGACATGGACGCCTTGCACCGTGTGCACGCCTGGTGCATAAGGAGGCCAGAAGAGGGCGTCAGGCTCTCTGGAACTAGAGTTAAAGGCCATGTGAACGGTGGGAGCAGAACCTGGGTCCTCTGGAAGAGCAGCCAGTGCTCTTAACCACTAGGCCATCTCTCCACCTATCATGGGCATTTTTTATCATGTCCTTGTTTTTCCTGAAAAATCCCTTTTGCCAAGTTAGGAGGGTGGGTTAAAAGAAAGGGATGAGTCAAAAGTCAGGCCCCTACTTCCTGTTTGTGGAACTTGAAATTAATCATAAAGTTACTTACAAGAATCACCTTCTATAAAGCACGGTGAGATGAAGTACAGCCGTGACCTCATAAACTCCTCTGCCTGCCAGAGAGGCTAATCACAGAGCCATAGTCTTGGGCTCCCGGATCAAAAGCTGGGATACATGCAGCATTCCAAGAGGACATTTGAATTAAAGACACAGACTCAGACTGAGGTCTCAGAAGTAAGCCCTTGCCCATGACAATCTGATGACAGAGTTCACCGAAACATCAACCTGCTTTTTCGTTTTGGTTTTGTTTGGTTTTTAACTCTTCCCCCATGGATCACTGTACAGCACCAGAGTATGATTTGCCCCTTGATCATGGAACAACACTGGAGGACTGGGTGTTGGATCTCGTGGTAACAAACTCCATTCTCAAACTGTGGCATAGTGTTCCAGAACATTAACAGTCTGTAAAGCAGTCAACCCACAGCAAGAAAAATTTCTTTTCAAGATTGATTCCACCCTCAACTGCCCTGAACCAACTAAAGCCTTGGCACAAGGACCAAAGAGTTGCATCTACCAGCCTAGAATGGCATAGTCAGCAGCTCTGACCAACCTTATAATTCTTCCTAACCAAGAAGCAGTCCTCGGGAACCCAAGAGGAGTCAGAGCACAGAGTGCGAGCTTGGAACGTGACTCTGTAAATCAGTCACAGAAGAAAGGTTCACCCTGGATAATGTCTTAAAATTACATGTATCTCATAAACATGACCTGCAAACAGCAACCATCACGAAGAAGAACTGGCTGAGACCCGTCCTGGCCCTCACACTTTCAGACCCATTGGGTGGGGCACAGACCAGGGAGCACCCACATTCTGAATAAGAAGTACATAGTTCTTTATGCCTCGTGATGTTCAACTCCAGACAATTAAGGAAAAAACACAGAGGAAACTAAGCTGGAATTTAGTGAAGCAGGGTACCAAGTGGTGCTGTCACCAGGCCAGAAGCAGTCCCTCAGACAGCTTTGCACGAAATTGGAAGCCTAAATCCTGAAAGGAAGCACTGGCGGATTTTCAGGGGTCATAGGTAGTAGTTTGAGTATATACAGTACTGGACTATTGCTTGCCTTGCAAATGCTTATACTCTAAGACATTTGATTTTTCAATACTCTGGGAACATTCTTCCCTTCTACCACCCTCTCCCATTTTACAAGTAAACACGCCAGCACAGTTAGATAAGAAGTCTAGCATCACACACCTGGGAAAGTGTGAAGCCAGAATTTTACTCCTCGCTCTACTCAAGCGTGTCCCAGGGTAAGCTACCCCATCACTGAGGATGCTGGAAAGATGAGTCTCAGATCCCAGCTGAACCTGCTGGTTCAGTCTGTACCCCAACAAGTCCGTTAGACAGTATTCTGACTTTACCTTCTGGCTCCGAGGTGCCCTGAAATCTGGGGAATTTTCTAGTTCTTGTTTCCCACTGTGTTATGGATATTGGTTCTCTGACTGTAAGAAACATCAGATGACCCAAGACACTTGTTAAAATGAGGTCTTGATATTGAAGAGGCTCTTGATTGTTTGTTTAAAAGGAAATATATTTGCTTGTCTCTACCCTTTGTTGTCCACATCAGAAGAACCCTCTGCTGGGTAACCAAATCATACCTGCAAACTTCAGGATGTTTTACCAAGAAAAATTCAAGGGCAGTGGGGAGGAGACACAAACCTGAAGTATCAGAATCTCCAGGAATTCAGGCATCTCTGTTTTAACAAGGCAGGTTCTGTGCACATTCAAGTATGAAAACTACTGACACCAGAGGACCCTATGAGTTTTCTCCCTACAGGAATGTGGTCTGTGTGTTCCAGGAGACGTAAAGAGACCAGGACACTGAAATGAGTTGAAGGTCAGATGAACAGACCTGGAGCATCACCCTGTTGTCAGCAAAATCAGGTTACCCCGAGATCTTCAAAGGTCAAAATAACAGTACCTGCCCAACCCCCACCTTGGATATTCTACCTATCAAGTCGCATAATGGGCTCTTCGATGTTTCAGAGAGATGGACACGGATGTGTTCTTGTCCTTTTAGCTACCGTGGGCCCTATTTTGTGGAGTATTTAGTTCCTCTACTCGGAAGAATCAGGAAGCTCCATCTGTCAGACTTTATCAAGTGGCTGCATTGTGTTGACCCAGATCAAGTCCTAAGTGCCACAGCTGTTGTCATAGCCAACAGGTGCCACGTGTGTAGCCTTCTTCCCCTCCCATTTCACACGTGCTCCGCTGTCAGCCCACTGAACAGAGGCGCAAGAAGAGTGGATCTGACAGCTGTGTTTATGCAGTGGAGATCATTTAGATAAACTCTGAAATGTATGGAAAATGTTTTTCTTATTTGAGTGTCTTTCTTCTAAATAACAAGTTCACCAATTTTTGGTGTTATTTTGGGTAGCATAAGTAACACCAGATGGTAACAGCAAAGTTCAAAGAGTCTAAGTCATGTGAAGACACAAAAGAATAGTCTAGAAGATGAAATTCTACTTTATACCTCATGATGTGGACACATAAAGGCTAACACAGTCTCAAGGAACCTATTCAAGGTCTGGCTGAGCATACATTACCTGAAGTGGGGGCCACCTGTCCTGGGGAACAACACAGCAGAGGTTTTCATTTGTCAGGTTCCTAAAACATTGAATGTACCTTGCTTGCAATAAAAAAAAAGTCAAAATGACAATGATGAGAGACAATATCAGCAGTTAAATCAACCCACCCATGTTCAGCATCTCACCTGATCTCTCTCTTTCTCTCTCTTCTACCCTCCCCCCATCACACACTCACACATTTCCCATGTTAACTGGGGTTTGCAGAGACTGGGGGTCTTGATACTCAGCCTAAAATTCATGGTGAAAACCTTTTCTGGCCTCAGCTGGTAGGAGAGAGGCATTGACAGAGAAAGAGAGATGAGAGAGACCTAGACAAGTCAGAGAGACACAGAAAGAGTAAGTACGCTTGGGTGCATGTACATGATCATGTATGTGATGCAAGTGGAAGCCAGAGGGCACCTCCACTGTCGTTCCTCAGAAGGTGGCTCACCTGACATCTCTGACATGAAATTCAATAATTTAACTAAGCTAACTGAGCCACAGGGATCCTCCTGCCTCTAACTTCCTCTTATAAGATGGACCATCATACTGAACTTTTTACAGTGATTCTGGGGCTCGGACCCAAATCAAGTCCTCATGTTTGTGAAGCAAACATTTGGCTGGCGGAGCTATCTCCTCTGCTTGGAGTTATCAGGTTTATAAGCAACAGGGAGGTAAGACTGACTTCAGAGTCCACAGTGATTCCAATCCACTAAAGCTCCTACTACCTGTGTGATTCATTGACTTCTGGAATCTAGAACCCTCTTTTCTCTGGCAGAGCATTCATGAATATGATGATCCAGGAAAAGCAAGGGGGTTCTCAGAAGGCAAGCATCATGGACATGACCCCATGCAGTGATGGGCAGCAGTGGCCACATGCAGTCATGGCCAACAGCCAGGACTCAGCCTTGGACCCAGGTCCTCAGTAAATACAGAAGTCATGATCATGTCATAATTCAGCCAGCGTGGCAGTAGATGGAACTCTAGGTCTTCGATAGTGTGTGTATGTGTGTGTGTGTGTGTGTGCGCGCGCGCATGTGTGTGTGTGTGTCTTTCCACCTCAGTGCTGAGGACATTGTTTTCTTATCAAGACAATGGACCAGAAGAATGATGTTCATCAGCCCTGATGAGCAGAGCAGGAGGCTGAGGCCACTGCCTGCGTGAACTGGGTGGAAAAACACCTAAGCAAGGCAGGATCAAGACAGGAAGTGTCTTGATCATTTGCCTATACCACCCAAATTTGCTCTGTAATTGCTTGTTCTGATTCTATTTTTGCGTTTAATAAGTTTTGTGATGTTCTTCTTTGAGTAAGGGGAGGAGAAGCACTTTGAGTTTGCTGGGTACAGGTTTCAAAGCCATCTGCACGGCTATAAGTGGGAGTGTAAACAGTAACACAGATTTGGAGGCAAGGCTTAAAAATACACTTCCCATGTCGCCAAGATTTGAAGAGAAAGAAGCTGTGGCTTTTTTTGTACCCATATTTCAATGCCAGAAGGGCCACTTCCTTTTTACAGGCTGAGAAGTGTGCACAGTCCATCTGCTCACTGGCTTCGAGAAGCGTGTGAGAACCATCTTACCTAAGGGCCTGTTTTCTCATTTTTAAAGTAGCCGTGATAATAACTACTGTCTAAAGAATATAATGCGTGCAGTTGTTATAAGAAGTAAATGAAACATGAGTTATAGAAAGCACTTAGACTTTTTCCTGGTCATAGAAAAGTTATTATTCTGGCTAGTGATTTTGTAACTCCTCTCCCACCTCCTCCAAAGTCAATTCTTATTCAGACTTTGAGAAATTATACAATGAATGATTTTTTTAAGTTTTATATTTGTGACAGTGTTAGATAATATTTGTGATCATTTGATACTTTCTCTAGGAATGTGTGTATGTGCATGAATAGGTTCTGTGTGTTGATGTTTTAGTGTGTGTAGGTATAGTTGTACATGAGTACAACTGTATGTGAATGTGTATGTGTGTTGGTACATGTATATATAGGTATGCATGTGTTGGTACATCGCATGTATGTAGGTATATGTGGTTATATGTTAGTGTGTGTACATGTATATGTGTGTGTTGGAGTGTGTGTACATGTGTGTATAAACAGAAACATACATGACTTTGTTCATCCACTGATTATTTAGATCTCAAGAGGATTGTCTGTTCTTGTCTGTCTTACTATTTCTCTTTTGCTCCTGGGAGAACTATGTGAAATTATCACAAGCTCCCCCCTCTTCTTCTTGGCAAGCCATAGTCTCACTCAATAATATCTAGACTCTACAGTGCTATAGAAAGTTCTTGGACTTGGGAAGCTTGGATTCGAGTTCAGGCTCAATCACTCACCAGTCCTATGTCTTAGAATAGCCTCATGGCCTCTCCAGTGCCTCTTGAGGAAATGTTAGTGGACCGTTCCCCTGTCCCTCCTAGGATCATTGTGCTTCTCTGTTGAGTGACTGGAAGTAACGTTTAAATCACTAGATTACTTGGGACTATTAGGGCAGACTTACTGATATAAAGATTATTAAAACACGGTTCTGTGACAGAATAAAGAGGTAATACCTTCATGGTAGTAATAGGTTAATTTTGATAATCAAGACATTCAAAGAGGATAAACAATAGATGTCATTGTTGACTTAAAATATAATTTGAGTATTTTAACCCATTGCTTCCTCTCTCATTGTGTATCAAAAACTTCCTCCAAAATTAAACGTTTAGGAGCAGATTTGTTCCCAGAACCCTCTGACCCTTTGTCTTGTGGGTCTGAGGTCACAGTACAGCTCCGTGACAGTCTGCCTCTCGTCTGATGACTAAGAAATGAGCAGTGAATTGTTGTTGGACTAATAAGGTCAGGACAACTCTGACCAGCCTTGTGAGTAAGTGTGAGCAAGTGTTGGCTTCTCCACGACTAGATTCCTGGGCTGCAGACATCTTTTCTGACCTTGGACCCCAGTGCTTTTCATAGTTTCTTTTCTATGTGTGTGCTGGTAACACTCCCTACTGAAGTGAAGGCCCTGGTTTGCAGTGCTGGCTGATGTCTATGATTATCCTGTTTCTAATTGGTCAACCAAAGGTGGAATAACTGGCCTGCTATCACAGAGATCAAATTTCCAGAAGAAACTATACAAGCAGAAAAGCACCATGAATTATTATTAATATCCTCAGAGAGATAAGATGCTATGGCCATAATACACAAATCTGAGGCTAAAATTGTACATTAGCCAAAATAAAGGGCCGGTGAGGTGGGGGGACTTCTTCAGTGACATAAAAAAAGAGAAGGGGATTTGGAAGATGTCAGTGTCAGTCAAAAACAATTCAAAATGAGAAACTATTTCCAGAACTCAAGCAAGAAGTGAGAATTTAAGAGCGCAGACAAAATAGAGAGTTTTGGGAAGGTCTAAATCTCAGATGCAAATAAGAAAACTTCCATGAAGACAGAAGAGAGAAAAAATAAAATTGCCAATAAAATGATGCAAGAAAATTTACCAAATTAAAGGATGAGAATTTCAAGATTACAAGGGCCTACTAAGGATCCAGCACAGGCTAGAACAAGTCCATACTAAATCACAGAATAGCTAAAGGTCATGAAATTCCAAAATTATGGCCTGCCAACATATTGGGGGGAAAAAATCAGGCTTCTTACAAGCTTCAGAGACTTTTGATTTCCCAAAAACAATAGAAGATTGCCTCAATTTCCTAAAGTAATATAATTTTCAATGAGGCCTAAGAATTTAACCATGCAAATTCTCATAAAATTTGCCTCCTACAACCCCTTCCCCTGGGAAGCAATTACAGAATCTCCAAATGAAAGAGAAAATAAACCAGGTGATTCTGAAATTAAATTTTAACATAGGTAACACAGGAGCTGCATGGAGGGTTAGCTCTTGGAGGCAGAGACCCCAGAAGCTTTACAGAGACCTTAGTGTGGAGAAACATGAGTTATTGTGTGCAGTTCAAATAGGGAAACCCACCTGGTGAAAAGTCTGGAGGCCAATTTAAATAAGTATTCAGAAAAAGAGCAATCCAAAACACAGGTCCATCTTCGATTATTTTTTTTAAGACAAAGATATGCATGGAAATAAAAGTCATAATTCGCTAAGTGACTTAGCTACAAATGACTTATTATAGCTAATTAAAATAATGCAAATACTGCTTGTTTAATTAACATTAAAAGACTACATCATATTGAAGGAAGGCCATCAGCAGACTGTCCACATGTGTTGTGATTGGTGTTTGAAATAAAGACATAATGGGAAGCCAACAGAGAATGATTGTTAGAAACAATGGCAAAAGTATCAACATTCTGTAGGAGGGTCCACCTTTATTTCTGTTGCTTTCATTGGTTAAATAAAGACTCTGCCTGGCTTGTAAGATAGGTCAGCCCTTAGGTGGGCGGAGTAGACAGAACGGAAGTTCTGGGGAAAAAGGAAGTGGGCCAGTTGCCATGAGGCTCCCACCACAGATGGACATACCTTAGAACCGTCCGGTAAGTCACCACCTCGTGGTGACATACAGACTTTTATAATGGGTTAGTTTAGATGTGAGAGCTAGCCAAGAAAAGGCTGGAGATAATGGGCCAGGCAGAGTTTAAATGAATATATTTATGTCATGTGATTATTTCGGGCATAAGCAAGCAACCAGCGGCTGAGCGGGCCGGCAGCTGGGGGCTGGGAGCTGGGTGCCGGAAACACAACACGCACTCCTCTCCACCTATTTACAACAACATTCCACAGAAGAAAAGGTAAAATACTGAATGGTATGCCTGGGCTGTTTCTAAGGCAGTATAAACGCTGTGATTGACAAGGCAGAACTCAAGAACATCTCCCATTTGTAAGCCTAACTCTAAGGGCAACAACAATTTCTTAATGAAAAACAGTAACCGTAGTTAAGTATCCTTTCCACCCGGTGACACAGGTAATACTCAGAGAGTCTGCCTTCCTCTGCTAGTTATGTTTTACATGACAAGTTCATGAACAGAACGTGGAGGAGATGTGAAGATGATGCTCTGTATAGAGGAAGTGAAGGGTTAGGGCTTGAGTTTCAGTTGAGTTGACTTGGCCTCACTTGGAGCTCAGGGTCTGAGGGAGCATGGCACCCGTGGCTTCTCCCATTTGCAGAATGTGATAGAGAAAGTACTGTCACCTTGCTAACCATTCTGGTCTCTGCTCTTAGTATCTCTGACAATATCATTAGCATTCACCAATCTGGACAACTAGGTGAATATTTTGTGAACTAATATGGAATCCAAAGTTTACCCTGGTATTTTATGGCAAATGAGTGCCACATAGCCAATGTGCTGATCGTTTTTGCGCCTTGCTCACGATAAGGAGCTAGGAATACTTGTTACAGAGGAGTCTAAGGACTCTGCACATCACTGTGGCATCCTCAGCTCATGAGACCCTCTGTTTCCCCCAGGCTATCAGTGTTCCTGTCTCTCACAGTTCACGGGGAGAAACTGTGAAGCAGAGATCACAGCCTGCTTCCCCAACCCTTGCCGGAATGGAGGATCCTGCGACCCCATAGGAAACACCTTTGTCTGCAGCTGTAAAGCCGGCCTCACAGGCGTCACGTAAGTGCGACTGCTCATGGACTTCCCTCTCTCTACACTGCTTCATGTCCTAAGAAAACAAGCCAGCATGTAGTTCATTGGGATAAATGGACACGCGGCTGTCTTTCCCACGCAGTGCTCAGTAGGAAGGTGGCTGCGGTGCAAGAAGGAGTTCAGGTTTCCTAGCACCCACATGAAAACCTGTGCATGGTGCCATAGATCTGCAATCTTCAGGCTGGTATTTCCCAGGTCTCACTCATCAGTCAGTCTACTCAAACTGTGAGACATGGGGGTCACAAAAGACAGAGATGGAAAGTGATGGAGGAAGACATTGATGTGCACCTCTGGTCCCCACAGGCATGTGCACACAACCACACCGACGGGCAAACACCACACACAGACACACACACCACTAGCTACATTTTTTAAAGTACTTACAATGTCAGTAGGGAACCCCTAGGGTTATATCTGATTTGTATATTTTACTATATCCCTTTGTACTGTCAGGCTTATTCAATCCCTGTGTGTTCTATAAGCTCTTCAAATGTGCTTGGCATTAGCTAAAATTTCCAATAGGATTAATAAGATCAACATAAACCTCCCTTCCCACAACCCACCAACTGGACTCTACCATCTCGTGTTTAAAGGCTATTCTGAGAAATTAGTCCTTATCTTTCCTTTGAAAACCCTTTTCCTCCAGGAAATGAGGGAAATTTAAGTGTTAGTCAGGTGGAAAGGGAATGCTTTAAATTCTGAGTGAAAGGCCACTTCCAGGCATTCGTGATCGTTCCAAAGTGTGCTCTCGGAGAGGGAGAGTCTAATTACAGGTCAGCCTGGCACGTTCATTCGAGCGAGTCTCTAAGGACCCCACCTAGAAATACTTAGCTGATGTTGAACTGCTGGATGTAATTTAAAGTAATAAAACTGCATTTATTTTTAAATACTCTGTGATTCTACTTTCTGGCTGACCTGGTCCCAATCTGTTCAAATTAGGGATATTTGGACTACATTTCAAAAGGTGGATTTACCAAAACTATAGATGAATCAGCCTTTTCCATGGCATATCGGAACGATTGCTTAAGTAGAGAGGCGTGGAGGACAGAAGGTCCAGTACGTGCTGTCAGTGTTAAAGACAGAATCAGACAAAAGACGTGCCGTGTGGGGGCCAGAGAGCCAGGCCGGTGGCGAAGACTGCTCGCTGCTCTGGCAGAGGGCCTGAATTCAGTTCCCAGCACCCACGCTGGGCGACTCACAACCACCTGTAATTCCAGCTCCAAGGGACCCAGTGCCCTCTGCTAGTCTATGCAGGCACCTGCACATACATGGAATACAGACAGATAGACAGACTCACAACACACACATGTGAAAATTAAAAATGTCTTTAGAAGCCTGGGAGTGAAAGTGACCTAGAACTGCTCCAGCGCCCTTCCTTGTCCATTTCTCTTGCCTGGTGCAGCCATCCATATTTCCCTGTGGAAATACTAGGGGATTTGATTATGAGGTCCTGTGTGGCACCCTTAGGGAAGGGGTGCAGAAGTGTTTTACCGGATGTGAGAAATGCATACTATATGCTGTTTCTGAAATTGCACAGTTTTAAATTCTAATGTGCGCCTGACCCAGAGGATGGGAGAGGGTTCCTTTCCCACACCATCTGCTCTCCTCTTTATGTTCCTCTGCCACCGGCTTGTCCTTCTCCAATTCGCATGGAGACCTGTGAGGGCACACCTTGACGCAAGGAAATGGGCCAGGTATGGGCGGGCACAGAAATACATCAATTCATCCTTATGTGTATGCTCCTGTATACGTACGTACACAATGCACACACAGAGATATGAACACGTACCTATGACTATGATCAAACATGTTCTCACATATGTCTGTACACACTGCCACACGGCATGCTCCTCTTTCGGATTTCCTTCTGTTTTAAAGCCTTTTGTCTGCGCTCTGATGTTGGAGGGCTTCTGTGTGCTTTGTCTCTGAAGGTGCGAGGATGACGTGGACGAGTGTGAGCGAGAGGAGTGTGAGAATGGAGGCGCCTGCGTCAACCTTTTCGGCTCCTTCTTCTGCAACTGCACCCCAGGCTATGTGGGTCAGTACTGTGGCTTGCGTCCCGTGGTCGTGCCCAACATCCAAGCTGGCCACTCCTATGTGGGCAAGGAGGAACTAATAGGCATTGCTGTGGTCCTCTTCGTCATCTTCACCCTGGTCGTGCTCTTCATCGTCTTTCGCAAGAAGGTCTTTCGAAAGAACTACTCTCGGAACAACATCACGCTAGTGCAGGACCCAGCCACAGCCGCACTCCTGCACAAGAGCAACGGCATCCCATTCCGCAGCCTGCGTGCGGGCGACGGGCGCAATGTGTACCAGGAGGTGGGGCCCCCTCAGGTGCCAGTGCGCCCCATGGCCTACACACCCTGCTTCCAAAGCGACTCCAGGAGCAATCTGGACAAGGGCCTGGATGCCCTGGGTGGTGAGCCACAGGAAATGAGCACGTTCCACCCGGAGTCCCCGCGCATCCTGACTGCGCGTCGCGGTGTGGTGGTATGCAGCGTGGCCCCCAATCTCCCAGCTGTGTCTCCCTGTCGCTCAGACTGCGATTCCATCCGGAAGAATGGCTGGGACACAGGACCCGAAAGTGAGTGAGATGCAATAATGGGCAGGTGCCCTGGGAAGCCCCCGAGTTTCAGCAACTCAAGCCATTGCTAACCTCCGAGAAGGAGGGAGGAATGAAAAAGGCACTCTCTTGACTGAGTTGAGTGTGGCTGGGGTTGCCAGCATCGATTGGGCAGAAGGTGGGGTTTAGCACCCACAGGGAGGCAGGTGTTTAAGCAAGTGAGTGGCACGAGCTAGTTACAGTTTTAAAGACCGTCCTGACAGACCCGGTAGGGGCTGAATAAGACTCAGAAACGAGGCTGAGTTGGCAAAGCAGGTGACTGCTCCCTGCCCTGGCATCAGAGTGAGACTAAAGCAGACTCTGTTGTCCCCTGGCTTCTTAGCAGGCTGCACAGCTGTTGTATGCCAGAGAGAAGTCTGAGTGTCTGTACTATGTTATACATGGTGGAAGAGGATGGAGTGGGTGTCAACCGGTCCTACAGAGCATGTTCAGACAAGGAAGTAAAGGCGCTCCTGGACAAAGCAGACATTACTGAGGAACCCTTAAGCATGAGTCAATTTCAGTAGGAAACTATTGGAGAGGGGCTCCTGGAATCAGGAAGCAGCCAGATGAGTATTAAAGATGCATGCGGGGGTTGGGGGTCAATCCAGAAGTCGAAGAGATGACAGTTGACCATCATTGCACATGGGGAAAGAGAAAGTAGGCTGGCCGGACCTCTGAGAGAAACTTGGAGATCCCTGTTTGAGGGCAGAATGGAAAACAAATTCTCCCTGAAAAGCAAGAGAAGGGGGAAGAGAGACGGCTTTGATTACAGAAGCTGAGCACGTCCATAGAGTTCATAGTGTGCAGTACTAGGAACCGGCCGAGACAGAGGAAAACATACACGTGGGGTAGACATTGTGATTGGAAGAGAATGCAGAGGTAGAGCTGCCAGCACTGTGTATCTGCCACGTGATGGGCCTGTCCAGCGTGGGTGTCATCACCAGCTCCTGGAAGAGACTAGCCTGAAGGAAACAAAGGCCCGAATCTGGGCACACACAGGTCCCAAGTCTGCTCTTAGCAGAACTGCCCCAGGGGCTCAGCAGGAAAGAGGCAAGGCAGAGTAGGAGAGAGCATCGCTCCATGGGAAGGGAGATTCAAGACAGGTCTTTCCAATGTCACCAACATGCCAGCTGCTGTTCTGTCCTGTGGACACACATGGCTTTTAAATGATCCCCTGGGCTCTTAAGTGGAGTCAGGAATCACACAATGCTGTGGAGAGATTTGCTTGGTTGTCATGGCTTTGTTTGTTTGTTAGATTTCACTCTGCAGCACTTCCTGTCCTGGAACTTACTGTGTAGACTAGCGCCCGGAACTTAGGGCTCCGCCTGCCTCTGCCTCCTGGGTCCTGGAATTAAAGCTGCGTTCTACCACACAGCCAGCCAGAACCCTCCTTTTTATTTTGGAAATGAAAGGAGTTTTGAGTTAAAGGCAAAGCAAGGGACTTGCAGGTGTCACTGCCACCCCCAGGGCTGGCTGACCTGCGTGCCCTTCAGTGCTCAGGGTGCAGCCATGAACACCTTGCTCTTTGTGTGGCCAAGCTTTGAGTTGTGACTGTTGGAAGGTGAATACACACACGCACACGCACGCGCACACACACGCCTCTCTCTGCACCTCTATCACGCGTTTGTCTAAGGCCATGGCTTAGCAGCAGGGGGCTCTCATGTTTGCTCCTGATGTTACTCTTTATGGGGGGATCTGCAGCTGCAAAACAAAGTAACTATTCCCTTAATCACAGGTCTGTGTCTCTGCACTCTCACATGCCAGGATGCTCTGCAGTATTTCCTGGAGAATATTTTCCGTCACCACCTCATGATATGACAGCTTTATTTTCAGAATCGACCTCAGGCCAAAACTCACACTTCCCCCTGAAGTATCATTGGATTTTATAGAGCGCACTTTCCTCTTTGTTAAACAAGCCACAGTTAGAGCTACTGAGACCGTGTCTGACAACTAATTCATTGTGGGCCTGACCACCTCAAGATATGGTGATTTTTGTTGCTTCCTACACCTCTCAAATTAGAAAGGGGTGTAGTGTGTGTGTGTGTGTGTGTGTGTGTGTGTGTGTGTGTGTGTCTGCAGGGGGTGTGGCTATTTTCCTATAGCAGAGACAGAGAGAAAAATAAACACCAAGTGAATAAGGGAAAATTCACATCTGCCAGTCCTCTTACCAGACACAGGCAGAGAACATTGGCAGCCCCAAGATGAAACACCACTGCCCTCTAGACGGCAGAGCTGAAAATTCCACTCCTCCCCAGAGATGGAAGCTGGAAGAAATATAACAGCTTTCTTGCCTATAAAATATTTATGCCCCTGTTTTAAAAGTAATCTCATTTAACCTGGTGTTGACACCACATCGGTTCATGTAAATGACATAAATTAAGTCTGAATGAAGAGCAACTCAGCTACTCCATCCTCGTTCCACTCTCTCCATAGTCCTCACTTGGAGGCAGGAACACTTACTTTCAGCTGACAGCCATTCGGAAGCTCATTTACCACGGGTTAAGGGTTCCAAATCCATAATGTAAATCACTTGATTGACAGACCTCTGCCCCCTATGGCACAATCAATTTTCCTTTGTGGAGCTAACTTATTTTCTCGAAGCAAATCAGAAAGCTTCTAAGAAAGAGGGGTAGGGAGGGAGAGAGCAAGACTGAAGGATTGCACAAGGCTGAGTGATGTTTCTGCTTTCTCTTGCCTGCTCATGAAGACAAAGGGGCTGATGACCCGGGAGAGGTGACCTGCTTCACGAGCAGTAACAAAGGCAGTAACTCCGAAGTTCAGTCCCTCAGCTCCTTCCAGTCGGATTCCGGTGATGACAATGGTAAGCGCATTCCCTGTCCCATACTGGGGACAGCAGAAGACGTGAGGGGGGCAGCACTGCTATTGTTTCTTGATCTGTGTGTTGACTTTTTACCATTTTTACCCATTGTTGAGAATCCTTGCCAGAGGACTCAATGTGGCACTGGTCAGGGCAGGGTCTGCATCCGTGGGGCTTGGACGGTGACAGGATTGCCTCCTCCCCATGATGCCTCACAGCAAACCTGACAATGCCCTCCCTTTCTTGCTGCCTGTGTCCTCTCACCCCCTGCATTCAGCCACCACATCATTAGACATTACGTTGGAGACAGGATGACTATTCTGTAGAGCTAGTGATGCCTTTGTTCAATTGAATTTCCCTTCTAATCAATCATTTGGGGTCGTGGGATTTTGAAGAACTGATTAAAAACTGTGGCACAGACTCTTAGGGAAAAAAAAATGCCTGTCTGCCCAGAATGCTGTACGCAAGTGCCTGTGGTCCACAGACTGCTTTGATAACCCCAAGTTGGGTGCATCCAGCTCCCACAAACCTGTGCTGATGGAGAAGATGCTGGTGTTTCTAGCTAGGAAACCAGCTGTGGAGGGTAGGCAGTGACAGGAGAAAGTCCAACTAGCAATGTTTGTCACGTGGTGCTAAAGCAAGAATCATTTCAAATGATCATCCAGGGGCAGGCGGCCCCACCCCAGCTACCACCTTAGGTGGCCTCTCCCTTTTGCCAGCAGTTGGCAAGAAAGAAAATTGCACTTGCTAATCAACGTGATCTTTCAGCACATGAACCCTGGCTAGTCCACTGTGCGCTGCGTCCTGGGCTGTGTATTCTCTACATAGAAAAACAGATTGGGAACAACACAGTCCCAGTCTCTGAGCAAACAGAGGGAAAGTGACCAAGAAGTAGTTGTAGAATTGCAATAGTTTGCTTTTTCATATGTAACCCAAACCTCTCCCACATGGTCCCCCAACACTTGCCACCCCTGGAGAAGTTTCAGTTGGAAAAATGGCTCCATAGGTAAGAGCACTTGTTCTGTACATAAGGGCCTGAGCTAGGGTCCCTGGCACCTACAAAAAAAAAAAAAAAAAGACAGGGCAGGCAGGCAAGCCAGCTTTCCAAGCTTCCTGTCCACTGACCAACAAGGAATTATGTCCAGGAGTAGTCTTCCTCTGAGGGCCTCGAATGTTGCTAATGAGAAATCTCCATGAGTTCCATGAACTGCCATCTTCCTGGTTTGAAGTGACAGACCGTGGAGTGGGAAGAGATGGCTCAGGGATCCTTGACAATCGTGCTTTTTAGAAGTATGGCCTCCTAGCTTTCTGCTGTTTCCATTCTGTTCCAATAGAACCGAGGCCTCCATATATAAGTGTCCACTTGACACCAGTCCTGAGGGACAGACTGTGGAAAGGAGTTTGTGTGTAATGTCTTCATTATTGTTATTAGTCATTAACATGTGTTTGAAATATGTGACTAACCAGGAACTGTCCCTCCCCTCCCTCCTGTCTTCTTTTCCCGCCAAAAGCATCCATAGTGACTGTCATTCAGCTTGTCAACAATGTAGTTGACTCTATAGAGAATGAAGGTATTTACAGTTATTTTTTGGTTTTGATTTTTGCTTGTTTGTCTCCTCCTTTCGTAGCATGTCTGTGTCCTTCTGGAAAGTTTGCTTCTGTGGTACTTTATCTGAACTGACTGTAACCAACAGAAAATGCAAGATAATGGTGGTTTTAAGTGAGAAAATGGGGCCGGGGATGTAGCTCAGTGATAGACAGCTTGCCTAGCTAGCCCAAGACCCTAGGTTTGTTCTCCAGCACCAGAAAACAAATCAAAGTCAATGTCAGATGTCTCTCTATTGATTGCAATAAACTTAATAATTTTGAGGGAAAATCTAGTTCATATTTTTAAAAATCTAGGTTCTCTTATCAAATGTCTTCAAAGTAAAGAACATTCATCTGCAATCCAGGTTAATCAGTTAACATTACATTCATTATAGTATGTTTTGAATACCTGCTGTGAGCTGTGGATACTTATAAAATCATCAGAAATGAAAATTTTATGAGGATTAATTTATAGCAGGTAATTTTGTCAGTGCTTTAATAAAATATAACAAAATACAGATGGGATTTATGTCTTAATTTCCTAACTAGCAACGGGGCGGGATGGGGGTAAAAGCCTGAACTCAGTGTTAGCCTTGGTTCCTAAGGAGTGGTCTTAACGCTTCGGAATTACCTGATTTTCTGAATTACCTGGATGGCCCTATTCACTTTTCACTTTGTGTTTGAACAGTGTCTGTCATGGACCAAGGACAGAACTACAACAGAGGTGACTCGGCCACCACCCAGGATGACAGCTTATTTCTGTGTTTCACACCTCTACCCTCATGCTGACCATTCCCCTGTCTGTCCCCTCTGAGTCTCCCAGTTTGAGTTTTGCATGTTCCAGGCGTCTTGTGTGCTCAGCTCCACATGCATTTAGCGGCCTCATTCCCTGTGTCTGAAACTCACCCACTTTCCTACAAGGCTCCGTGCTCTCTGCAGTTCTCAGAACACAGTGTAACTCTCTGCTAGCATGCTGCCAGCCTGGCCTTGTGCACAGCATGTGGATGGGGCGGGGGGGGGGGAGGTGGATATTGAGGACCCTGTCTGTGTTCCATCAGCATGCCTTTGTTGGCCATCGCTCTGGGCCTCCTGATTAGGAGTCTGCGCAGCCAGGCACCTTCTCTCTGTGCTCTCTCTCTGCAGGCCAGAACATGGCTGGCCCTATGGGCCCTCAGAGAGTTTGCGTATGACCTTGGCTGTGGAGGTTCCTGGGCATCAGTAATGCACGACAGGCCCATCCCTGCTCCTCATTCACCCACCTCTAGTCTGGAGGCAATTAATCATCTGGATTTCCTCTCACAGCCTATCATTGGGACACCTCGGACTGGATGCCAGGGGCACGGCTGTCTGACATCGAGGAAATGCCCAACTATGAGAGCCAAGATGGAGGATCAGCACACCAGGGGAGCACGCGAGAGCTGGAGAGCGACTACTACCTGGGCGGATATGACATTGACAGTGAATACCCCCCACCTCATGAAGAAGAGTTCCTGAATCAGGATCAGCTGCCCCCTCCACTGCCTGAGGACTTCCCTGAACAGTATGAGGCCCTGCCTCCCTCGCAGCCCGCCTCACTAGCTGGCACCATGAGCCCAGACTGCAAGAGAAGGCCCCGGTTTCACCCCAGCCAGTACCTCCCTCCGCACCCGCTTCCCAATGAAACAGATTTGGGGGGGCCGCCCTCCGGCTGTGATTTTAGTACTTTTGCAGTAAGCATGAACCAGGGTCCAGCAGACAGCGTGTCTCTGTCCTTGCACAACCCCAGAGGCACCTCGTCCTCAGATACGCCAGCCCACTGTGGCTTTGACGACTCTGAGGTGGCCATGAGGGACTATGAAGGCACAGGTGAGCTCAGCCTCACCAACCTTCACATTCCCTTCCTGGAAACACAGCACCAGACCCAGGTGTAGAGGCCACCATGGGTGCCGTGCCCGGACTGTTACAGCGCAGAAGGAAACAAGCCGCGCGTCTGTGGAAATGTGGATTGTCTATGAGGACTGCCTTCGCAAGTCTCACTGTCACAGCAAGCTTGACTCCCAGAGTGACAAGAGCGGCTCAGATGTTGTTTCTGGGGGAGGGGGAGCTGACAATCCTTGTTTGTGAATACCTGTGTTTATGGCTTGGAGTGCCAAGGGGAAGAAATGAGTTTTCTTTGTCAAAGGGGAGAACACAGACGGCTTTGTGCATTACTGTGCCCTGGAAAGTGTGAATGCAAAGGTCCTTGCAGTATTAACCCCGCCAGAGGGGCAGCCTTGCATGTGATTTTGAGCCAAGGAAGGAAAAACAGCAGTGCTGTCTGTCGGAGAAGTTAGTGTTCTAGATGAGAGAAAAGAACGGCAGTGTTCGACAGGGTGGATGGAAGCCTTTAAACCTGGCTCTGTTTTTAAATAAGCTGTCTAATTTTCAGCTATAAAAATTAGATTTGAGTAAAATGCTTAGTGTGCTCAGATTTTTTTCTTGTTTGTGTTAAGCATCCAGTGTAATATAGATGAGTTTGTGACCTCTGAGAAAGTTACCGTGAAAGAGCAATAAGAGACTTTCTAGACTCCAGTGGGTGGGTTGGGGAGGTCAATATTCAAACACCAGAAAGGCTGTGTCGATCTTGTTCTGTGTTTTCTGGCAAATAATCCTAGCCATAGCATGGCTCTAACATTCCTGCAGGAACAGGTCCCTGCTGGTCTATTGCTCTCTAGAATGAGGCGCAGTGGAAGCCTAAACCGAATTCACAGATTCAGGGAAGACAGGATGTGATGCTGTCAGACGTTTCCCCCTAGGGGACCACACTTCTTCACACTGAAGGGGAAAGCTGTACGTGTCCTTCTAAACTGGTAGTGGCGTCGTTATAAATACTCTTAGGTTTTTAAAGAAAAAAGTAGGTAGTGACCGTGTATAAATTAAATTGTATGTATGTGTGTGTGCGTGCGTGCAAACGTGTGTGCATGTGTGTGAGAGAGGAGGGCCTAAGTATTGCTATGAGTGTGCACTCACTACAGCTGCTCTTGAGGGAAGCTGCCCCAAAGGGTTCAGGATTCAGTGTTGGAAATCGTGAGGGGAGCAAGCACTGCTCACCTTCTGATTTCTCTGATCTCTAGTCTAACAGGAACACCAAATGCCATATCTTAGTCTATCTTAGTCCAATTCAGTTAACCTTATTTTAGTACTGCCATTTATAGTACCTTAAAGCCAGTAACGTGATTTTTTTAAAGACGGTATTTTCTAGTTTTTCAGAACTACTATTTGAAACTGAGTAACATTTGATTACACCCGGGGTCTCCCTCCCATTGACCATAGGGCCTTTGGCCATCACTTTCCCATGACAGAATACTCATCCCGCTGAAAACACAGAAACCTAACATTTGAAGGTTAAAGCTGGCAGTGGAGTTAACTTTGCTCTTTCACTCTGGTCAGCTGTGGCCACCGCCTTTGCAGGGAGCAATGAATGCATATTTGCACATCTGCCTGCGAGCAAATCTCTGTATGGCTGTTTGGTGACAAAAGCGTGGATGTGTGAAGAGAGCTGTCTGGGATCTTCCCATCAGTCCTCAGCTGTCTTTAATCCACTTACCTCTCTGTAGGAGCTGATGTTTCTGAACATCTGTCCTTTCATTCCCAAACTTCCTGAGTTAGAGGACACATCTGCCCAGTTTCTCGGCTTTCCTCTTGCATTCTCTAGCTTAGACTCACCCATGGAGGCATTATCCACACTGTGGTCTTGAAATAAATGAATTTCACTAAGGCTGCTTTTAAGAATAAAGTCTTTAGTATTTTTCTTATGTAAGAAGCACATTTGCAAGAATCACAAAGAAAGTGACAAACTAATGGTCCAGAATTGAATCACTGCTGTGCTTTTAATAACACAACAGCATAAAACCATCAAAGTAAAACCAACAATTCATTTCTTGCCCCCAGGAAATATGAGATGAGATCCATGCCAATGAGTCACCCGTGCTTAGCCAGCATCTCTTTTAGAGAGAACGCCTGGCCAAGCCTATAATGAAGGCATAAATAGAGCTATCTGCCAGCAGTGGCAGAGGCACTGAAGAAATCCCTGCCCACCCTCTCCTCTGACCTACATAAAATCTTTGTTTCTTTAGGACACCTTCCTGCTAAATTTCAGCAGAATAGCTCTACAGACATTCCAGATGAGCACCGGCTCTACTGGATCCTTCTCTTTCTAAAAATTAGGTTTCCTTATAGACTAGAGGATGTAGCGCAGTGACTTCTACACGCATCTTAGATGGGGTGACCACAGTTTAATAGAATGGGGTCCTTAAGATTTCCTAGGCTAGCCCCCACACTTTATAAGGGAGGAAGCTCGCCCAGAGAGAGGAAGAGACTTGCCCAGGCTCAAACAAAAGTTAACTCATTGACACAAACTGTCACCCATCCATGTAGGTACCACTCCTTATCTGTAACGTTGCACACGGCTAAGCTGCCCTGAGCCGGCAGCCGCTTCCTTCTACTAAACCCTTAACTTCCCACTGTTCCTTCACTGAAATATGCAAGGAAAATAACAAATAAAGACCATTTCTCTGGGACTCCAATGGGCCCAGAGATTTGGACGTTCATCAGGATGCTGCTTTTGCCAAATGAATGTTTCTAGGATGGGGATGGAGTGAGCACAGAACTCTTCAGGCTGTAGTCGTCCCTGGTAGTGAAACTGGTGGTTTGTAACACACAAAGTGTGTCTTATGGGTTTAATGTCTTTGTTTCCTTCTCATAAGCTCTGCCTACTGTCTGTTCTCGTCCTGTTCACCATGATGGAAAATCAGCCAGTTAATGAGTGTCTGTGTTTCTCTTGGGAGATGTGTCGCACACGTTCTGGCTAGTGTGAGAGAAGCCGTCAGTCTTTGTCACACTCTAGGCGGGAGCTATAGGGCTATAGAGGACAGACGTGCTGCATTCATCCCCTTCCTCTGAGAGGATTTTGCTGCTGAGCCTCATCCCATGCCTGCTTTCTGTGCACCCCTTTCCTGCCCACTCACTAAATGCAATGAGAAAGTCATAGCAATATATGTAGGTCAAGGCCATAATCTTAGATTTTAAGCTGTTGGAATCACAGGAAGGCCTGGGCACACTTACCTGGAACTGTCACAGGAAATCACTATCTCAGAAGAAAAGGAAACATTTCCTATCGGCCTTTTCCTGCTGACCCCTAGCCACAGTGCTCTGTCTTCTTTGCAGATGCTGGGGGAGGGGAGGGCGGGACACAAAACAATAAACAAACAAAAAGAGAAAGATGGTCAGAATAAACCATTAAAGACACATTTGGCTGAAATAATTCAGGAAGATCTAGTGTTCGTGTTGCGTGGATTGTCCGGCAGTCGTCTGGCCTCCTCACTGCTGCAGACCCTGGTCATGTGCTTAGGTTTGTGGGACATGGGGCTTCCAAGGGGCATTTCTTCAGTGCTGTCTTTCTGTGTGATCCGTGAGGAGGCAGTGAGTGTGCTTGTTAGTTTGTCTTGCAACCTCTAGCTGCACTGCTGATTCAGACCCACCTCTTTGAGCTTCCAGTTGTGTGCCACAGGGAGTTTAAAGTCGCCATGCATGGGTTTGACATCAGCAAATATTTAGCCAGATGGCTAAGACAGGAAAAGAATAGGGTATTTCTTTCCTTATGTAATAATGAAAAGCAATAATACAAGTATTTAACAATACACAAAGGCCATAATTAGTCTCTTCCAGTGTTCAGAATAGACTAGAGAATTCTGTAGTCATTTGGAGTGTGTTGGGCCCATTAGTATGTCCTGCGGCACCCTTCAGCAAACCAGTCCTTGGATTGCTCCTATTTAACGGTGCTATGAGCCCATACTACTGGATTTGGGGAGTGTGACAGGTGTGTCTGGAAACAGGGAGGGTCCTTGCAAAGCTCTGTTGCCAGAGACCATGGTGTACATTTGTCTGTTATAAACAGGCTGGTTTGTAAAAAGATGTATGTTTTTTGGTGTTTTAAATGTTTATAAAATTGTATATAGGTGGTTTCCATTTTCCAGGCATTTGTAGATACCGTATTTGATGCTTTAATTTGGAGGGTCAAATAGAATTCTTAGTCATCCACATTGTTGTCTGCAAACTTTTGAGGTATACCCACAAAGAAAGAGGACTTTAGATTTGAAAAAGATGTTTTTAATTTGTTTCAAAATGTATTGTGTCTTTCCTTAGATTCTATTGTTTTCATTTAACTCTGTTTTCAAAAAAACAAAAGTGTTTCTACTGCCTTTTTTAAAGATGTGTTTGGCCCAGTTATTAAGCACTTGACTTTCACACCATTTCCTAGCTAGAATAAGTTGTCAGTCCGCCACTTGCTCCATGCACACTCACCTCAGCTCCATGCACACTCACCTCAGCTCCATGCACACTCACCTCAGCTCCATGCACACTCACCTCAGCTCCATGCACACTCACCTCAGCTCCCACACACATCAACGCAAACCTTATGCAAAGGGGAAAGGGGTGACTTCACTGAAGTTTGCCCCTTACAGATATGGATTGTTCTGCACATTTTGCTGTTAATGATATTCAGTCTTGTGTTCTTTTTCTTAAAAGAGAAAAAAGAAAATAGAACAAAAGGAAAAATGAAGGAAAACAAAATGAAATAAAATTTTAGCCAAAAACTAAAACAAGAAAAAAAATCTCCCCCATGGTGTCCAGGTTTGTAACTGCCAAATTTGATCATTAAAACACGTTTTCAAGTAAAAGGGAAAAAATGCTATGAAACTCTGTTGCGTTGGCTCTTCTTAAATGTCGCCTCACATCCCTCTGGTGTTCAGGAGCAAGTGCTCTGACAGGAAGATTCATCCAGCTCTGCCTATGACTCAGAGAGGGTCTCTGTTCTGAAGGGCATGGTATACTTTCTTTTGTTTCATCTCAGATATTTTTAAAAGATATTCTGATGTCCATGTAGTAAAATCTATGTAATGTCTTACTGGGCATATGGTCTGTGGGCCTTTGAAGCATGAGCTAGAGAATACTGGAGACTAGGCAGCAGAGATCGCCAACATCCACCTCAGCTGGAATCACTGAGCCCAGTCCCGGCTCTCCAAAGCAGGGCTCCACTTCCTCTCTCCCCACTCCTCTCTCTCCTACTCTCTCTCCAGAGAGTAGGACTCAAATGTTAATCTGAGGAAGACTTCGAAGGTTCTGAAAAAAGAACACTGTGTGTCTCCCTTGGTGAGGTGGGTCAGGGTCAGCAGGAAAGGCACCTGAGCTTCTGGGAAAGTGGGCTGTTCCTTCATCCAATCAATCCACCGTAGGACTACACCTTCTGCGTGCTGGCCAGGATGCCAAAGCCTTCAACCACAACCCCACTGGAACACCACAGCTAAGCACCCTTCAGGCTTTTTCAGAGAAGTCCTCTGGGCTCAAGGGCTCCCCTTCGGCAGAGCAACCCTTGGTGATTTGTGAGACACAGGTAAGTAGTAAAAGTTGGTTAGGAAGGTGGGCACCAACTTATGTACCAACTCTTTAAATAAATACTCCTATTGCAGCTGATTTGGGTAAATGACAGTAGGGATGGCTAGAGACATTTCATATTATTCATTATAATATGTTGAATTTCATACTGTAGAAATGAATCTGCATGTATATGTTATTACTAGCTTAGCATATACACACAATGTCGGTCTTTTGCTCTGCATTAACCCAGAGGAGAATGAGGTTGAGACAAGCAAATAGTAATTTGACTTGTTATCTAAAAGGTGCTGGAACCCAAACATTCATGGAACAAAGGAAGAGAGCGAGGGATGATGGAGAGAGAAGCATGGATGTTAGTCTCAGAAACGTGGCTGACTACCATATAAGCACCAGGGACCAGGGAAACCCCACCCCTACTCTCCTGCCCCTGGCTTGACTCAGAGCTTCTGAAACCCCGAGCTCAATGACTCAGTGTTAAGGGCCAGAAACAACTGTCCATACTCTTCCATTATCTCACTGGGCATGCTCCAAAAGCCCTATAAAAGACCCCCCCCCTCTGCCCAGCCTGGCACTGTGTCTGTTCCTGGTGAGAGGCAGTCACATTCTATTCTTCTGCCCAGTAAACCTCTTGTGTGAGATCTGTTGCATGGTGTGACTTTGTGGTATCCCTTGGCTCCCAAATGCCAAGATGTCCTTGCACTGTAAGACCTCTTTCACATCCGACCAGAGGGACAAAAGTAAACCCAAGAATAACTCATTCTCTTTGTTTCCTCCTGATTCTCATAAAGTCAGTCAGGCATGAGATAGAAGAAAGTTCTCAGGGCGCTAACCTGCTACTTTCTCAGACTATTGACTCTCTAGATAACACACAACTTAAAGATTCAATTCCTGTCTCTCATCACTAACCTCTGTGTAAGGCTTATTTCGGTTATAATCTCAAGCTATAAGGTGATGGGAAATAGCTAATAGGGTTCTGAAGAGCCTAGCTGTTTCCTGTCACAAACCTGTTTGAACCGACTGGATCCCTAAGGGTTCCCTCCGCACCAGAAGTGACCTGCAGTCTAAGGAGTGACTCCTTCACCCAGTATCTTTGTATACTACTATCCCTGCACGTATATGGTTTTCTTAAAAAGTTTTGACTAAAAAACTTAATCCTGTTTACAGACAACTGCCTTTTCTCTCCTCAGTCATTCTTCATTTTGGTAAAATTGACCATACTAGTGAGAAGGACTTACTGAGAGGGCAGTGTTGGTGATGCTGGTCTCCTGCCACTCACCAGCACTTCACATTTCTTCCCATCCCCCCATTCCATCCCACTCTACCCAGGCCTGTGCCACCCCAGCAATGTGCTCAGGAGCTGCACAGGAAGAAGACATTTAATCACAGGTGTGTCTCCCTCTACAGGAAACCTTGGCTTAAATCTTTCCCTTTCCTTGTAAAATGGTAGCGCAACCTAGAGATGAGACCAGTATCTTAGATGGGCAAGTAGGGTAGGTTTTATCTGTCTGCTTCCTTGCTGTGTCTTTGAAGTAGAAGAGCTGGTTTCTAATTTGGGAATAATTCTCTCAAAAGTTCTCTCTGTGGATCAGTCCCAAAGACTAATTTCAGTTTGACATTCACCAGGAAGATTTCCATGACACTACAGCAACCATACTTACACCTGTGATTCCCTAAATGAAGGAATGCAAAGGAAATACGGGGAGAGGAACATCTGCATGGGGAAAGGCAGGTGTGCACTGCAAACAATGCTGTTTGCAGAAACATTGAAGAATGAATTGCTCTGAGCAGTTCTGGAAATTACCAGAGCCTTACCAAAGCCCAATGCCCAGCCAGATATCATCAGTGTTCTGGAAACTACCAGAGGGGAAAGGCAGGTGTGCACTGCAAACAATGCTGTTTGCAGAAACATTGAAGAATGAATTGCTCTGAGCAGTTCTGGAAATTACCAGAGCCTTACCAAAGCCCAATGCCCAGCCAGATATCATCAGTGTTCTGGAAACTACCAGAGCCTTACCAAAGCCCAATACCCAGCCAGATACCATCAATGTTCTGGAAACTACCAGAGCCTTACCAAAGCCCAATACCCAGCCAGATACCATCAGTGTTCTGGAAACTACCAGAGCCTTACCAAAGTCCAATGCCCAGCCAGATATCATCAGTGTTCTGGAAACTACCAGAGCCTTACCAAAGCCCAATGCCCAGCCAGATACCATCAGTGTTCTGGAAACTACCAGAGCCTTACCAAAGCCCAATGCCCAGCCAGATACCATCAGTGTTCTGGAAACTACCAGAGCCTTACCAAAGCCCAATGCCCAGGTACCATCAATGTTCTGGAAACTACCAGAGCCTTACCAAAGCCCAATGCCCAGATACCATCAATGTTCTGGAAACTACCAGAGCCTTACCAAAGCCCAATGCCCAGGTACCATCAATGTTCTGGAAACTACCAGAGCCTTACCAAAGCCCAATGCCCAGGTACCATCAATGTTCTGGAAACTACCAGAGCCTTACCAAAGCCCAATGCCCAGATACCATCAATGGCCAATCTTTCACAGGACTGCAGTCAAGTTTAAAAAGATTTTAAGCACAGTTCCTTAAGATTTTCACCAAAGTGACATCCCTGGTTCCGCAGACTCAGCAGTTAATGGTTTCTGCTTCTGACAGTGCCCTGTGGGAAGCTGAAGCCCACTAAGAGCCCACAGGTACCCCTGTTACAGTCTTCCCTTCCCTTTTCCACAGCAGTGGAAGCAGTGACCCTCCGTACTTCTGCCAGAGCATCCTGTGTGAGCACATGAAGGTCAACGGAGTGATTCTGTCAACTATGGGACTGTACAATGGCACCAAAACTCACTATCAGGCTAGGAACAGGCTATCTGCACAGAAGGGAAGAGTTTTCCACCCAGAGGTTTATCTTGAGAAATATTCATTTGTTTGCATTGTTTTTTCCAAATTTCTGCCACTTTTGCCTTACTCCTTTGCTTTTAAAATTCTACTTAAATTTTAAACAGTTTTGCCAACTCTATACTGTTTTAATAAGGAAAATTTGGATCAATCTGCATATCGAACATTAAGTGGCAATGTTTACCTGCATACACATACACACACATGCACACACAAATAAATCACCTTAACAATCTTAAAAATGGCTTAAACGGAAAAATAAATTAAAATTAACATATAAGGTGTTACATACCATGATTTTTTTGAACAAAGTGAGTTTTAGTGGTTCTTCACCCTCCTTATCCTCAGCCTCAACCCTGCTGCCACATTCTGTATACATAGAAGCTTCTATCCCACTCAGTCCCACAGCTGTTCAGTCCCAAATAAACACACAGAGGCTAATGTTAATTATAAACTGTTTAGCCTATTGCTCAGGCTTATTATTAACTAGCTCTTACAACTTAAATTAACCCATAATTCTTGTCTATATTTAGCCACATGGCATGGCACCTTTTATCAGTAAGGCATTCTCACCTTTCTTCCTCTGCTTCTGGCTTGCAGCAGTGTCTCTGCCTTTCCTCTTCCCAGAACTGTCTTAGCCTGGTCACCCTGACTATACTTCCTGCCTGGATACTGACCATTCAGCATTTTATTAAACTAATATGAGCGACAAATCTTTCCAGGGTGCAAGAGCATCCTCCCACAGCAGCAGTGTGTCCTCCCCAACCCCTTGCCTTCTTTCATGTCCTTCTGCCCACCCTGTCTTCCCTCATCACTTCATCACCTGCCATCACCTCTCCTCTTTGGTTGTTTAGGCTGTACCTACATTTACAACTAAATAAACAAAAGTTTAAGACATTTATCATATAAAAAAGGTTTCTTCTATTTATTTCTTTATTTCATTAATTATTTATTGTACTACAGTCTGATTTTCCTTTACCCGTTATTTATGGGTCCAAACGTGTTTCAAATTCCAAATTTTGTTTAGTTTGACTTCTTGTACTTAATGATCTGTGTTGAGGATGGGACCTTAGTCTAAATATGCAGTTCATTTACATTTCATATCAAAAAGGATATACTTAGTGTGCCTGGAACCTATCATGTGAGGTCCAATATAGAGTGGTTCTATTGTAATATATGTCAGTACTCAAATGTTTCAGATTTTGTAGCATTTGGGGCTTAAGGTTATGGACACCCAACTTATATTCTTTCTTTTTATTATTTCCTGAGCAGTACAAGTTCATTACAAACTGAGAAAATGAAGACAGAAAAAACATTGTTCTCTTATCAGCACCTTTTTGTGCTCCTCCTTTTCATGGGTTGTATGATCTGTCAGCTCTTCAGACATCCCCACTACACTCCATAGGATCCCACCTTCTCCCCAGTTCTCTTTCTTTGGCTTTTCATACTCCCCCTAGACTTCTTGCAAGGAGTGCTCCTTGATTGGGTAATCTAACTGACCCTTATAACCACTGAGATGTTCACATGAAGCAACTTCACATATATGTGCTATGGGCTAAATTTTCTGTCTCCCCAAAATGCACATATTGAGACCCCAATCCTAATGTTCTGGTTTGGGAAGTGGGGACTTTGAAAGGCAGCAGTGGTGAGTGTGAAGCTCTCACAAAGAGAGAGATAAGTGTCCTTATCATGAGATGAGAGACCATGAGAACCCTTCTGTCACCTCCTTCCATAATAAAAAGTGGGCAGTGAAAAATGGAGAGATCCCCAGACCCCAGCCATGCTGGGACCCTGATCTCAGTCTTCCACTCTCAAAACTGCAAGAGATAAGTCTTTGTCATTTATACATTTTTTAGCCTATAATACTTGGTAATCATATCCCAAATAAATAAATGCAGCCCATCAAGTCCCATGTACAGGTGAAAGGAGGGTTCTTAACAAGGTTTGTATATATAAATTTTCATGAGACTCGCTGTGTTGCTTACCACCCCAAACACCTCCCTTGTCCAAGCTGGATCAACTGATGGGGTTTAGAATTATTTGTCCGTTGTGTGTCTCTGCGCAGTGGTTGTGCTCTTCACTGTACTGTGGTCAGTTTGTGGTTTATAAAAGTAAACTCTTAGTGATAGGCTAATGTCTGACATTGATGTCTCAGTGAGCATCGTTGTGAAAACAGGCACACATGCAGGTGTTTCTGAAGGCAGACTTCCAGAAAGAAAAAATTTAGGTCAAAAGATGTGCCTGTCTGTTTTTAATTCTTAGAACTTCTTACCATTTTAACTACCTACAAGACCATTTAATAATTATAAATAGAATAAATTATAATCCTATGAATATTACACATTCCACATATAGCAATCTATTCAATGCACTCACTCTGTCAACTAAGTGAAACTGGTTTTATGTTCTTCAAGATTCCCAGAAGACCCTGGATTCCAATGTCATGGCTCTTCACTACCATCCCCCAAACTGGCTTCTCAGCTTCCACATTTGTAGATTGCACTGGCTGGTTTTGTGTCAACTTGAAGCGAGCTAGAGTCCTCAGAAAGGAAGGCACATCAGTTGAGAAAATGCCTCCATGAGGTCCAGTTGTAAGGCATTTTCTCAGTTACTGATCAATGGGGGAGGGCCCAGCCCATGGTGCCATCCTATAAGAGAGCAGGCTGAGCAAGTCATGGGGTCAAACCAATAAGCGGCATCCCTCCATGGCCTCTGCATTAGCTCCGGCCTCCAAGGTCCCATCCTGTTTGAGTTTCTGTCCTGACTCCCTTCAATAATGAACAGTGAGTGTCAGACAAATCAACCCTTTCCTCCCCAACTTGTTTGTGGTCATGATGTTTCAACACAGCAATAGAAACCCTAAGACATAGATACTGTCAACTGTAGTGTCACTCACTTTGTCCAGAGAAAGCGCACTATGGAAGGCCTGATCTCGGACTGGTAGAATTGTAGAGGTTACATGTTCAGAGGCACCAGAAACCAGCTTCTCAGGCTGGATGCTTAGACAGGAAGGTATGCGGGAAAAGATTTCACATAAGCAGTTCTTACCGGTGTCCACTACAGACGCTCACATTGGAATGGTCATGATTTTGCAACCTTTAGCATTGTCTGTTTCTGCAACATAGGAAAACCCCAAATAGTCCCTAAAGCATACATTGCCAGGCTGGGGAGATAGCTCAGCTGGGACAGTGCTTGCTGTACAAACATAAGGATGTGAGTTCGATCCTCAGAACCTACCTTTAAAAGCTTGAACTTCCAGCCCTGGGGAAATGGAGACAGGCAGCAATTGGGGCATGCTGGCCAGCCAGCCTAGCCAGCTGAGGATCAGCGTCTCCAAAACACAAAGTGAGCACCGGGGCCTTAGTGTGCCACCCAGCCATGCAGGCTCTCTCTCTAAGGAAGTCAAGATTCCCATCAATGTCAGAAGCTGATCTTGCGACCCAGGTTTTAGGACTGCATCATCTCTGTGACCCAGAAACGGCATTTAACTAGGTCACAAAGGAACGTGGTGACAGGTGAGGCAATCTGGGCTGGAGAAAGCTAACACTCTGGGTGCTCGTTCTAAATGGTAGAAAATTGACTCGAGAGAAATGAGATCAAAATGACCAAAAGGACAGAGACTTCGGGGACAACCTGAAAGACACTGAAAAGAGATAATTCATCCAGCACAGAAAACAGCTTCATAGGGCTCAGCGCATAAGGGGACTTGCTTCCTCATGCTTCAGAATATAATTAATTAAGAATTCAGGATACAAGGTAATTAGAGGAGCTGTAACCTGGAGGCATTCTGCTCAATTATTCTGATCATTTTTAACAATGAGAGAGCACATTGTTCTGGTCACATGGCGTCGACTCGGATTTGGGTAATGTGAAGAGTGATGTTTATGTAATGACATCAGAAAATTAAGTTATTTCCTTTGATGTTGATTTTCCAGTGAAAAATCAGCACCAGATGACTGAATCAAAACTAGGGAAATGATTATAGGACATGAAAAAATACTTGAAGGAAATTTTTCACTTGAATTTTGTGTCTTTCTTGACATGAAACTATAATCACCCTATTTATAATCTGTGTATGTATGTGTATATGCATGTGTGTATGTGTGAATGCATATGTATTATGCCTTTTGTGAATATATGTACACATGTGTCTATGTGCCTGTGTGTATTTTTGTATGTGTGTATATGAGTATGTATGATTGGATCTTTGTATGTCTATATGTGAGTGTATGGGTATGCATAAATGTGTATGCATTTGCATTTGTTTGCATGTGTGTATGTGTATGTATGTTTATATATGCATATGTGTATATACATGTCTGCATGCATGTATATATGTGTGTGTGAAACCCAGACTCTGCATTGCTACAATTTACTACAGCTTCAGAATTTCCTGCTTTCCATGTAACTCCAGGCAGTGCTTCTCTCAGTGTTTCCAAGGCTTCCCATGACACGGGTGACTCCCTCAACTGACCAGTGAGAGTGTTCAAGACTGTTTAATGATCACCTAGTACTTGCTGATTTTTATTTTTACACCGATAAAGCTCCTCCTTTAATTGCACTATGAAGATTGATCATCTCACACAGGATTTCAGAGACTTGGGTTTGTCCTGTCCTGAGGCTTACTGTATCCCTGACTAGATATTTCATGCTTTCTTACCCAGTGCCTATGAACAACCATATTTGGCAGTAGAGTCTTGGCAAATGTATGTGAGTTTAAAATGAGGACATACCAGATTAAGAGGGTTCTAATCCAAAATAACCATTGCTAACAAAAAGAAGAAGGTAAGAGACAATGAGAAAGTCATGTGACCACAAGGCTGAGTGCTGCTTCTACAAGTCAAGGAACACCAAGGGTCAATGACAACCAGGAGACACAGGAGTTGCCTAGAGAAGATACTTCCTTGGAGTTCCAAGGAAACACACTATTCTGTGGAGCTCTGGAGTTCCAGTTTCTAGTCTAAAGTCAAGGACAGCAGAGGAGAAAAGATGGGAGAACTAGAGGGAACATGAGAGACATGGGATTAGGAAAGAGAAGATAGTATGTACCCCCCATTTGAATCTTGCTCTGTCAGTGCCAGAGGCAGCACCCTGTACCTCCATGGACAGTGCATAACCACTGTCATTAGCCAAGCCCCAGGAAGCACAGCTGCGATCTGTTGGTAATGTAACAGAAGCTCTTAGAGCAGAGCTCAAACCAAAGAAAGGGATGGGTAAAATTCTGTTTACAAAACGAATGTGTGAAGAGTGGGATTCAGTGATGCTGGCATGAGGAAGGCATGGCAGCTATCTTACACATCCGTGATACACACTGAGTACAAGGTAGGCATCTTAGTAGGTGCCCAGTTCCATTGTCAGCAAGTGGTCAGTCGTCTAGTTGACCCAAACATACACCTTCATACATATAGGGTGTCCCTGGTTGAGGGACCACATCTAGAAGTGAGAACTGGGATCTGTGATGACTCCTATTTATACAAGAACAGGCGCTAGCAGCTGATGGGGACATATCCTGAAGAAGCAAGGCAGTGGTTTCAATGACGTAAGCATGGCTTCAGGCTGCCTTTCCCACTCGGTGTCTGGTAGCTTGCTATTTGCTGGAAGACTCCATGGAGGGAAGAGAAGTCAAAGGCTTTTCTCTCTAGACTTTCCTGTCACAATATGCACACCAGTTTTCATGGTGGCATTGTAAGACAGTGGCACAGACACTGTATGGGCTCCGTCCCACAACCCATAGCTCAGACAATTATACTATTTGGGATAATTGTCTTGTAATTGCTGCTGTGATGTAAAAGCTAATGTTATCTTCCAATTGTTCTGATGTCTTTTCATGAATAATGCAGTTGTCCCTAGAGCCCTCTGCCAGTTTCTCATTTAGATTGGCCCTGTGTTTGAGTTATGCACCATTGTCTCCCAAAACTAATGTGGCAGAGATGATATAGAAAATAACGAGGACTTGGTAATTATGGGAAAATGGGAACATAAGTAGAGAAAGGTTTATCCATGGGAATATTTCCAACTCTTGATAGGAAAATAGGATGAGCATCATGGTGAGGGGCAGGATTCTCTTTAGAAATCTTAGTCTGGTGATATTTGTGTTGTGGTTGACATATTGTTCTGTGTGGCAGTAGGATTTTGCTTCCAAGACTAGAAGAAAGACAGGGCGACTTTTCTAATTTGGACTGTGTTACCATCAAACACGAATAGCTCTGACAACATGAGCTGGTGCACATCCCAGAGAAGCTGAGACTCCAGCTGCTTATCTGAACGGACAATGGAAGCCTAGGTTTCTCTTTCCTCATTCTAGGATAGGATTAATATCACAAAAACAACTGTGTTTCAACACATGTGAATAGAATCTTCCCAGAATTTCAGTTATGCCTATGGCTAGAGAAGGGACCATCTCAGTCTATTGGAGTCTTGACCATTTATTTCTATGACAGTAACATAGATGTCATCCTGACTGGGCTATATCAGGTCAAGAAGGCATGGCCTATGTCTTAGATGAGAACCAAATCCAGTTCTGAGACAGCTTAAAGCTCACACTCCTCATTTAGAGTCACCAGGGAAGAGGGACCAGCAGTTGAGAAATTGCCTGTGGGCACATCTCTGGGGCATTTTCTTGAAGAATGATTGATGTAAATGGTCCCAGTTTACTGTAAGCAGCGCCACCCCTGGGCGGGTGGGCCTGGTCTCTCCACATAAGCTCTACGATAGAAGCCAGTGACCAGCATTTCTCTGTGGCCTTTGTTCCTGCCTGCACCTCTCTGCCTCAGTGTCCCTCCAAGATGGACGAGAAGCTTCAAACCAAAACTTCTTCTCCCCAAGTTGCTTTTGCCAGTGTTTTATCGCAGCAACAGGAACCTAATTAGGACAACTGATGTCTTAAGTTTTCTTTGCAAATTTAATTTCTGAAGCCATTCTCAATGGCAAGCACCTGAGCCCTGAATTTTTGAGAATCCAGAGTGAGCTGACATCTATTCATCCCTTCACTCATCTCAGTCAATATACAGAGATGTCCTCTCGGTATTGCACAGTGCTTATTTAGTGACACGAGAACCCTGGGTGCTTCAGAGTTGAGTGCTTAGTTCCCATTCACTTTCAGCAAAGATGTAATTACGATTCATGCAAATCTAAACAAAGAATTCTGGATAAAATGGTTTGTCGTCTGGTGCAGGCCTCAATAAAGAGGTGGGCACAACATGTGAGCACTTTGCCTTCAATCCTTACCGCGCCTTCACCTGCCTGGATCCCCGTCCACCATGGGTGGCTTCTGATGACATTGGCAGCTTTAGGTGCTCCACAGCTTGGTCTGGGTCCCAGTAGGCATGGGCTCATGCTGGCAGCAGCTGGACTCTGCTCTGACAGGCTTCCCAGCACTGGAGACAAGTGAAGTTTTTGACATCTGTCTCGTGACAGGTCTGATTGCTTCCTGCTATGATTTCCAGGTCTGTGCTGGGTCAGGGTTTCTCAGGAGATTTAACTTGAAAGGGAGCCAACCTGACAGGAGAAACAGGTGATATTATTGATAGCTGAAAAGCTGAAGAATGACACCTCCAGCCCGCTACCTCAGAATCTCAGAACAGAAGTAATGGTATTCCCAGCTTGACTCGGTCGCGGTTCAAGTGGCTTCCTGGAGATTTTAAGTTAGAATTATCAGTATTTGAGATATGTGGTCTTTGCAAGAGAAATCCGATCATGTGTGCAGTAAATTCCTCCTATGGTAACAGGGCCCATGTGCTAGAAGGCACTGAGGATGCTATATCCCACAATAACAGGATTCAGGGAGCTTTGTACTTTACCTAAAATCAAAGAGGAGACAGGATTTGAACCCTAATAAACCAGAGTCAGATCAGCACTCTGCTCTCAACTGCCCAGCGTGTAGTCACCTCACACAATCTTATACACTCTTGGAGTGATAGCCTCAGAGGCATGCTGGCCCACCAAGAAGGTGAAAAGGCAGAATTCAAAACTCCTACCTGTCACCCATAGGGTTATTCTCCTTCTCCATCTTTGAAGAAGAGCATCTGCCCAGAGATAGAGTGGAAGTGAGTCTGGGGTGTGGTTTCTGGCACCCAATCCAAGGCCATCTGTACTGCCCAGCCACCTGACACCCTGGTACTGAACTCAAACATGTTATTGCATGTTATTACTGTCTAAGACAGGCACGGAAGCCATGGCAAAGGGTTGTGGGAGGATCTCACCATTAGCGGTGTTCTCACATTCTGTTTGGTGCTGTAAGAATTCAGTCAAGTCTGTCCTGTTCACCAGCACAATGAGGCATTTCAGGCCTGACTGGAGACACAGAGATGGGCAACAGCAGTGTGCACATGTGGCCTACCTGTTCTTGAAGAGACCTGCCTGCAGGCTTCCCGTGCTCTGACCCACAGCGAATACTCCTGGTAATCCTACACGGAGTGAGAGAGGTACCATCACACGTGCTGCAGTAGAGCTTCGGGCTGTCCAAAATTCCATATACGGTTGAACAGCATGAGGGCAGTCCCCAGAAACTCAAAAGCAATTCACAGAACTCTTCAGTGTGGTGCATAAGGACTCCTCTAGCCTGTGATGCGTTTATGTAGGCCATAAAAGGTCCATCAGCTGCTGTCGCCTTGTCCCCAAGCTATCTACTTGCCTCAGAACCAGAAAACCAAGGACAAGGGCCTTCATTCAAGTGATGAGAATCTTCTCCCTATTCTTTCAGGTGATGTTTGACAGGAGTGAGGGAGACACTTCCAAGGCTACAATCCACACTTCCTTTCTCAAGCCTTGTAAATAGAACCTGGGCTACCCATGCCATATGAAGGTCCCTGGGGACATGGATTGCAGAACCTGGGAAGTGTCCCTAGTGGTGCTCTTGATGAGGTCTCTATGGCATAGTGTTTACTGGTCCCGAACATTCTGCAAGGAGATCCCAGTGGTAATCCTTTCCACCTTGAGTTTGCCTGGGTCCCAGACACACTTGAAGGACCTTGACCATGTGAGGAGGGGTAAGTGCATTGGGGAGCAGACAAGCATGCCACATCAGATTCCAACAGCATTCCCTGCGTTCTGCAATAGATCACCCACTAGGAGGCTGTGCCCCCACATCATAGACTTTTGATTGCAGTATGAGCCTTACCTCTCCTGACTCCTCAGATTTCTTCATTACTCTCTTCTCAGAACCTCACAGTTGCAAACAAATGCCTAGTTGTTGGGAGAATCTACTTGTTTGTTCCCAGCTGCTCAGCCACAAAATAACCACACAGAAACTATTAATTAAATCACTGCTTGGCCTATTAGCTCTAGCCTCTTATTGGCTAGCTCTTACATCTTAAGCCATTTCTAGTCATCTGTGTATCACCATGAGGCTGTGACTTACTGGGTAAAGTTTCATCCAGAGTCTGTCTCTGGTGGGGCTACATGGCTTCTCTCTGACTCCACCTTCTTTCTCCCAGCATTCAGTTTAGTTTTTCCCCACCTATCTCTGTCCTGCCCTGCTATAGACTCAAAGAAGTTTCTTTATTCATTAACCAATAAAAGCAACACACATATAGGAAGACTTCCCACACCACCCAGTGATGGTGGATTTATTACCATCCACATGGTTGAGGCTGAAAACATCTTCTCCTTGACTGGGGCAATTGGCTTAGGAGCCACTGCTAAACGGAACAGCATGGTAAGTCCGAATTCTCCTACACTTTGTGTCCTCCTACTGTGCTTCTCCCCAGCATTCCCCCTTCTCCTCTATGCCAGGTCTGGAGTGTGGATGAGGGAGGCAGATGACTGCAAAGCAATGCGCAGCTTAATGAACAAATACACGGAACCTACACAGAAATTCACGGGGAAGCATCCAGAGAGAAGAAACTGCATCTGCTCTGATAGAACAGTTAGTATCTGAGAGCCTAGAGGAGAGGGTCCCTGCCAAGAGAGTCACTGTACAGTCCTGTGTTCTGAGTAGCAAAGGTTATGGCTTAGGAAGTGAGGAGGGGTCCTGCCAGCAGCCACGGCACAGTCCTTGCTCTAAGCAGGGCACATGTAGAAGGTTCTAGGTGAGGAAGTGAGGAGGGGTCCTGCCAGCAGCCACGGCACAGTCCTTCCTCTAAGCAGGTCACGTGTAGAAGGGGGTGTGTGAGGAGATAAGAGTCGAGCAAGTGTAAGTGCTCTCCTCAGGCTTAATTTTTTCTAAATCAAAAGCCTAATTGCATATTTCTTATTCTCAAATGGCTTGATTATTCTTTATTGCCCTCAGGGGGAAATTTTACTTTTTATTGTGTGGGAGCAGCTCAGAGTCACCTGGGACTGAAGGCCCCTAGACACCAGTACAACTATCTAGGACATGCTGAGCATATTTGGGGTGGGGTGCTGGCTAGTTTTATGTCAACTTGGCACAAGGTACAATAATTTAGAAAGAGGAAACTTCAATTAAGATGTTCTGACCAGTTGGTCTGTGAGCAAGCCTGTGGTGCATTTTATTGACTGATGATTGTCAGGGGAGGCCCAGCTCATTGTAGAGGGTCCCAACCCTGGGCAGGTGGTGTTGTGTTGAGGTGAAAGCTAGTTGAGGTGGTGTGGTGGGGCACACCTTTAATCCCAGCACTCTGGAGGCAGAGGCAGGCGAACCTCTGAGTTTGAGGCCAGCCTGGTCTACAGAGCAAGTTCCAGAACAGCCAGGGCTACACACAGAAATCCTGTCTCAAAGAAAGGAAAGGAAGGAGGAAGGGAGGGAGGGAGGGAGGGAGGGAGGAAGGAAGGAAGGAAGGAAGGAAGGAAGGAAGGAAGGAAGGAAGATTGAATAAGTCCTGAGGGGCAAGCCAGTAAGCCGCACTCCTCCATGGCCTCTGCATCAGCTCCTGGCCCCAGGTCACTGCCCTGACTCCCCTCAGCTGTGGAATGTAACCTGAGAACCGTAAGCTGAAACACACCCTTTTCTCCTCAAGTTGTATTTGTCTGTAGTGTTTGTCAATGGAAACTTTGACTGAGACAAAGTCATTTTAAAAGAGACCAAAGGAGCTAGTAAGAGTGTGAGCACCACCTGGACTTGGAACACATTCATCAGGACTTTCTCCCTCACAACAGAGTTCGACTACATGGCTTCCCAGGATTCCCAGGAAACCCACTGTGAGTGGAATTTAGGTCCCTGCCTGACTTGGTAACCCACCAACATGATGTAAATGTGCTGATCACTCTTTCTTCTTAATATGGAACTCCCTGACTATGACTTTTCAATGTATATATAATAATCATGCATATCTATGAACTGTACGATAACATACATATGTAATGGAGAAAATCAAGAGTGATTTGTGTTCCTGTCTCACATTTATTATTTGTGTTATCAAGGTTTAAAGTTGTTCTCCTATAATTCTTTATGAACTAAACAAGGATTTGTTGTCTATTCAAGCACCCTACTGTGCTATGAAACATAGAACCAACTCCTCTTATCGTAGAACTGCAGTAGCCCTCATCTGACCTTGAAATCTCCCAGTTTCATCAAGATGCCATTGATCTCTTGGAATTTCATTCTCTTTAAATTAGCACAATGGCAAATCAAGCTCATAAGATGCTTGTGCCTTGGAGTCAGATGACCTAGGTCTAGAGCCATGCTCTACTTCTTTCCAGTGTGGTTCTAATGTCTCAGAGCCTCAATGTCCTGATCCTTAAAAAACGATGAGACTGCCCTCTGCTTGCTCGGCACTGTACAGGTACCTGGGAGCAACGTAAGGGAATGTGGTGGTGAATATGGTTGTCAGCTTGATGAGCTGTAGACTCCCGGGGAGACACACCTTCAAGCCTGTCTACGAGGGGTTTCTAGGCTAGATAAATTTGAGTAGGACCCACCCTGACTGTGGGGAGCACCATTTATGGACTAGGGCTCTGGACTGGATGAAGCAAAAAGAATGTGAACCAAATAGTAGCATTCATCTCTCTTTCTTACCATACTCTGAACGTGGTGTGGCCTGTGGCCTCGTGCTCCTGCCGCCACGCCCTTCTGATCACAGTAGACTACACCCTCAACTGTGAACCCTAACAACCCTCCCTCCCTCTCTCTGTCCCTTATAGTTGTCACTCAAACCATCACTGTGGGGGAGGCACATATTTTGTCTCAGAGATGAGATTAGTAACTGATACAGAGAGGAAGGATGTGGCTCATGGTTCAGGAGTGAACGTCATTGTAGCTGGGATGGTGCCATTCATAGTAGTGGGGGTTTTTGGATGATCAGAAAACAGTGAGACCTCGTTTGGGAATGGAAGCCGGTGTGATGCCTAAGTCCTGCATCTAGAGCTCTAAAGCTCTCCCATTAGACACCACGCCCCAAGCTTCCCCAGCCTCCACAAACAGTGCCACTAACAGGACACTCCAAACATGAGCTCCTAGGGAGCATTTTACGTTCAAATGGCATGCCTGGCACACGGCGATGATCGATAACTGTAACTGCTGCCATCTTGTCTTCTTTTCCCAGCCTGCATTGCTGCATGGTGCTCACTCTGAGGTAAAGTGCTTACATAAGCATAAATACCTGCCCAAGGTCACAACACGAGAATTAGAGAGCAAAATTATCTACCGCTGAAGACTCAGGGGACACCTCTTTGTCTGTGGTCTCCAGCCTTCTTCTGAGTCAGACTGTCTTCTCAAGAATTATTACTTCACTTGCTCCTTTTGAGCCATTTCCACAGTGAGTCTGTTGGTAGTGGCTGGACCAGAACTGAAGAGACAGTCAAAGTTAAGAGGCTTCCTGACATTGAAGTAACCGAGGGACGAGTATTCCTGAGTGAATAACTTTTCCTGTACATTGTCACCTGCCGGTGAGAGGGAGACATCCCTGCTACCTATAAATCAGAAGACCCTGGCCATTCTTCCTCATTTTTATTTTAAAAGGTGTTTATAATTCATGAGCATAAGTAAAACTATTAGAATCTACGCAATAAGATGGATAGGCCTTAGAAATGAATTTACACTGGCAGAAACACGAGCTTCCAGTGGGATGAACTGTAACCACCTAGAGCAAGCAAATGTTACAGAGAGCCTCTAGGACAGACAAGGGTCCACGTCGGGATGTGTTGCTGTGCAATCGTGTAGACACAAGGAGAAGATGTTTGGAAAAGCAATCGAAGAGTGTGGACTTTGCTCCTGAAGGGATAGATAAGGCAGGCAACACTGCCATAGGAACCAAACACACCTAGGAACTGATTTCCATCTTGGGAACTATAACCTAAGCCCTCACTGCGTTATAGTGAGCAGTGAGTAGTGGCACAACTAAATTTCTTACCTTATCTAAGATTCCAGACACAGACTTGATCTGTATAACTGCATAAATGTGTCTTACAATACTCAAAATGAAACAGAATCTTTTTTGTTTGTTTGTTTGGTTAGTTGGTTGGTTGGTTGGTTGGTTTTTCGAGACAGAGTTTCTCTGTGTAGCTTTGGAGCCTTTCCTGGAACTAGCTCTTGTAGATCAGGCTGGCCTCGAACTCACAGAGATCCGCCTGCCTCTGCCTCCTGAGTGCTGGGATTAAAGGCGTGCGCCACCACCACCTGGTGAGGCCAATAAATCTTAAAATAAAGAATCTGTGCTCTTACAGAAAGAAAGAGGGGGACAAAAG
>JAQHUG010000110.1:2139599-2152738 GCA_028555095.1 Dicrostonyx torquatus
AAAAGAAAAATGGCCTTCCTTTATTTTTGCAGACATTAGCAACTCCCAGGACACACTGCATTGTGGGAAGTACTTCCTGAGCCCTGTGAAAATGAAATGCTTCTTCTCTGAGGTACCAGGGAGCATCATTCATTCAACAAGTTACAGAATCTCGATGACCCTAGCGTTTCTTACAGGCCTTTCCCCATCATACACACAGCCCAGAGGAGAGGAATGAGGACAGGGACATTGGAATCTCAATCAGGATGTGTCTTTTCTTAAGCAACATCCATGCCCCATCTTCTAAGGCTGCTTCTCCAGAACTGTAGAGCATTTTAAGCATCCAAATCTTTACCTGGCTCAACAGAGAAAGAGCACATGGCACCGGGTGAGGAGGTGAAGCACAGGGTGCTAAAGGTTAGTGGGAGCCCAGTGTTCCAGGGATCGCTTTCTGGACACCTGCAAAGGGGGCAGGAGGGAACTGCGGAGCCCTTTGCTCATTAGTTCATTCATTCAGGAGCAGTGGCGATTGTGTCTTCTCAGTTCTAATTTTTTCGATTGGGAACCATATGAAGCAATAAATCAGACTTGAACTGTATTCCATATTCATTAGAATTTCTCCCTCGAGTCTAGAAATCTAAGTTCAGACTCTGTCTCAATGGGTCTCCACATGACTTTAGATTGGGTACCTATTCTCTGAATGGTGAGACCTCCCCCTACAGCAGAGATGGCGAACCAGTTCTGCCAGGTTACAGAAGGGCAGACCACAGTTTGGAAGCGAAGCCCATAGGCTCTGTGTGGAATACACAGAGCAACCACACTCCTGGTAAGCAGAGAGGTTGGGAAGAGAAAAGAGACATGATGTGGATATATCCTCAGGTGGCCCCTCCCCCTGGTACTCTTGGCTGGCTCACTGGCAGTTTCCAAAGCAACACTCACAGTGACTTGCAGAAAGCAGAGTCCTCTTTCTGAAGGGTGCAGTGAAATGGTCAGATGTCTAGGATGTACCAGTTTATCAGATAATGCAGCACCATACAGACCTTGCACTTATGAACATTTGGTACCTTAGAAAGCATTTAATTAATACATGGGAGATAATTGGACAAAAGAAAAATTGGAAGAAAAAACTTAAGGGATAAAAGAGTTGATTGTGTATCAAAAAAACAACTAAATATTATCCTGATGAGTGAATGTCAGATTCTAATGAACTGTGTTTACAATTTAACTGTTATTTACCATGTAAGGATAACACACATATTTGCAAATTGTTTTATTTTACTGTCATTTTATAGCTTCTCGGTGAGAGATAATTAAAGCAAAGCCAGTTTAAATGAAGCTACTCAAAGGGACACCATTGTTGTGCCAATAATGTGCCATGTAAATGCAAATGATCGGAGTCCCTATTATAGTGAAAACCACTTTTATCATCTTTATTAGACCAGCATGTAAATATTTTAATAGCGCTCTGATTTATAGAGCGCTTTTCTCTCTAAAGGATCAACATGCCCAGCGATGCATTATTTAACAGATCCTCCCAACCCTAAGGCATGAGGAATCTATTCATTCCCTAATCCTTTTCCTGAGATACTCACACAATGCCCAGCTAAAACAGGTACTCAACCCTTGACAACAGAGTGAAAGAAGGAGGTGACATTTCCGCAAAGGTCACACACATGGCAGCCTTCTGCAGAGAAGAGAGTTGCAGGAGGACAGGGCTGGCCATGAACTAGAACAGGTCAAGGCCTATGGGGAAGCACAGAGGAATTCAAACGACTTGGCAAGAATGGAAACCAGCGAAGGAGTCCTTGTGTGAGTTGAGGCAATTGCTAGCATATAGGAGTCTGTTTTCCTAAACCCTGGGGGATGAAACTGTGAGCAGAGAAAAGGAAGGAAATTATGGGAAAATTCACTTGTAATTGCAGAGCTTAATGTTCTGAAGAAATAAACCCAACGGAGTGATAATCTGTACATGTTAAGTGTCAGAGAAACCGATCCAAATGTAATCCCAGGAGAGCTGTGTCTTCACTTGCCTGGCAGAGCCAGAGACTTATCCGTGGTGTGAACATAGAAGTCCACACTTGATATTTTCCAGCAGGAAACTGGCTAATAGGCAAAACTCACCTTAGAGTTCACACATGCATTTAACTAGAGAACCCATTTTTAGAGACATATATTAACTTCTTGAGAAATTAAGACTAAAGAATTATCTGAAATATACTAGTTTGAAGAAAAGAAAAATGGGGCAGAAATGAAGTCCCCACGTGTTCATGTTTTCTGAAAAGAAATAAGCCCCAATCTTGCTAATCTCTGGCAGTGAACAATATTCAGAATTCAGTTCATGTACATGCCAGATGCCTGGAAACCGCTGCCACCTATTCCGACTATTCTGTGAACTTAAATGGGGTATGTACACGACACCGCTAGTTATTACTGATGGTGCATACATGGAAATAAAATGTTTTTATGGGAGTTATTCCTGTCAGACTCTCACACCATTGAAACAAGCCTCTGCCCTGTGTGTGAGCATCGACCCAACATGCGCTAAGCCAGAGTGGATCTGTGGGTCCCACAAAATGTGCAGCCACCCGGGGCCTACACTGGAGATAAAAGTGTCATACTTATCCCATCTGTGGATGGATGGAGAGAGTAGTAACCTGACTTTGCAGACCACAAAGATGATCACTGGTCACTGCTGAGGTTTGTTTACTCATAAAGGGACAGTCATAAAGAACACATGGTGACCTTCTCTAAGCTTGGCAGTTACTGGGTTCCACACACTCTTCCTTTTCACCCTCCCTGTCAGTCCAAGGTGGGAGTAGTTCAGGGCAGAGGCTGATCAGATATGGGGATCTCAGTGCCACTTTTCTGATGTAAGACAAATATGTCATTGTTCCCAGGTCTTCATGGTACGAGTGGACATTTACATGAGCCTAGAAGAGAACACTGAATGCTCCCAACTATAATAAATAGTCTGAGACCCTAAGCAAAGGAGCTTTAAAAATGAAATAAACCTTCAAAGTTGAACTCTAAACCACCAAGTCAACTGCTGGGAGCCTCTAGAAGTGTTTTCTGTGTTTTTACTACTGTGAGCAAAGTCACAGACAGTAATTCTAAGATGAAAACAGTTTCATTAAAAAGATTTATTAAAAATGTCATTGATGAAACTGTGCTGCATTCCTTCGGTGGCTTCTGAATGTCCTGAGGGATTGACATCTGTTAATCTGGCAGAGAACTGACCCTGGCCTGTCAACACACAAGGAAGACCGGGCATTGAACAAGCAGTTGGGGACATCACACCCATGCGGCTCTGTCCGGTCAGTCCACATTTGCTCTCTCCTGCTTCGTTCACACTTTCAAGATTGACTTAAACCCCAGTTACTTTTCATTTTTAGTTGTGTGTGTGTATGTGTGTGTGTGTGTATGTGTGTATGTGTGTGTATGTGTATATGTGTGTGTATGTGTGTGTATGTGTGTGTATGTGTGTGTGGTATGTGTGTATGTGTGTGTATGTGTGTATGTGTGTGTGTGTGTTTGTGTGTGTGCATGTGTGTGTGTATGTGTGTGTGTATATGTGTGTGTGTGTATGTGTGTGTGTGTGTGTGTGTGTGTGTACTCCACCTTACTCTTTGAGGCAGGGTCTCTCAACTAAACCCAAAGGTCAACAAAAGACTAGTCTACTCAGATAACTTGCCCTGGATCCTGTGTCTGTCTTCTGCCACCATACTTAACCACTGTGAGATGGGGTCTGGGGATATGGATTCCAGGTCTCACAGGTGCGCAGCAAGTGCTTTATCTCCCGACTCATCTCTCCAGCCCAGACTCCAGCTTCTTAAGCTGTCCATAGCAACCCCTTAGAGGACCCATAGCTAAATATTCAGGTGACACATACGAAATAATGGCAACAGTAAAAGGTTCCTAACGAAAAGTTAATTCCTAACCAAAGGTGTAGGGGCCCTGAAATGGTTCTGAGGCACTTGCCCATGCTGTAGCCGTGGTACTGGAAGGACATGGCCACTGTGCACTTTGCATGTCATCGTTCTGAAAAGCGCCATCGAATGATGCCTCAACAGTCTCGGCTCCAGCCCCAGACTCCTCTACGTTAGGAACTGGTGTGTTCTTACTGTACATGCAAAGTTGTCTGCCCTTCGGGAAATGTAGTGGTTTAATCACAAGAAACAGACTTTTAATACTTTCCTACCAGTCCACCATGTATCAGATTATCTGGATTATCCTCTTCTGTGGAGACAGAGTTTTAATATTTTACTATGGTCATTTCTCACCTTGTACCAAGTTAGGACTTCTTTTGATTTTAAAATTTTATGATTTTATGTTGTTTGACTTCAAAAATTGCTAGCTTGATATTGAAAAGAATCCTTAAATAAATTTTGGCTTGGGATCAGGAAAGACTTTCCAGCAGTTGCTGAAATGGTCCTAAACATTCTTCCAACGTTTGTACTACATAATTATGCAAAATTGAATTCTTAAGATTGATGATTACAAAATCCAAACACTGATCAGCTCTGGAAACCATTGAGGATGTTCTACACCCCGCAGTACTAAACACTCAGGCAAGATTTAGTTCTCCGTGAAAAACAGTCACATCCAAATCAGTATGCAGACTGTCTCTCATCCCTAATAATGGTGAGCTATATGAACACTAAAGAATTGTTTTAAGATGAATTTCTTTGTGACTATTCTGTGTTTGTCTTGTTTGTCTATTTTAAATACTTTTATGTCCAGGCCTGCATAAAAATCTCTCATGTGGTGAGGGGTGAAGAGTTTCAGAAGTCCAGACTTTGATCTTCTCCGGGACTCCTTCCAGAAACCGCACGAGGTGATCCTGTGACCCAGGACAGCGAGTGGAGGCTCCGGCTTTACTCTGAGATGCTGCTTCCTGAAGGAGGAAAAGTCGCAGAGGAAGGACAATATTCATAGATTCTTGCTAGCTGGAGTTTACAGCTTGTGGAAGAAGTTACTTTTAGAAGCTGAAATTTATTCTGTTCTAGGGTTCCCAGTAGCGTGTTTAGTCAGTGAAGATCCAGAGGCTGTCCTCCACGAGTGCCTTGTCTTCTCTGCTACCCACAGCCTCATGGGAGGAAACAGAATGTGAAAACTGGACCGCATGCTGTCCTGTGGGCAGCAGACATCCTGCTCTCAACTCCAAACCTAGCGCTTGTGTCTTCCCATCCACTGAGGCAAGCTGGTGGTGGAGAATGAGGCCCTCGTACCCTGACCGCCACACTCAGAGGCCCAGAGGGGAAGCACAAGGATTTGGCTTCTGCACATGCAATTATAAAATCCATGGGGCAGAGACTTGACTTTATCTCTGTAGACTAGGACAAGGTACCCAACTTCCCTGAGCCTCAGTTTCCTCATCCATAAAACAGAGAGTATTATGACTCTCAATAAAATATTGCGCATAACAGGTATTTAAAGTCACGAGCATATGCTCAGTAAATGCTAGCTACAATTATTATTTATATGTACTTGCTATTGAAGTACAGAAAGTAGTTTCCAAGGCAGAACTGCCCTGAGAGAAAGCATCCCGGCCTCGGTAGGCATAGGCAGGTTTTCTACTCAGCAGCCAGAGTCACTTGCAGAGCACACCTTCATTGTCCTAAAGACTGGTTTACAGAACACAGTGCCCATTTTCCCATCCAGCACTCCACACGGCACATGCTGAGATGTGGGGATCAACTCTCCCTTTCAGCAAGTTCTCATTATCAGATTCTGAACTGCAGAGGAAGTTATAAACATTTTAAATTGTAAGTTAAGATAACAAAGTGTCAGCCACACTGCTCAGTAGGCAAAAGACACCCACCAGCCATCCTGGTTCCTTCAGTGCAGACTGACTGAAGGTATCCACAACTCAGCTTGGAGACTCGCTGGTGGGTGCCATTATATTGGGCAACTATATGGGAGAGAGATGGGAGAGAAAATCAGGAGAAACAGCCATGTACTGTGATTAGAGGCAGATCTGAAGATCAAGGACAGTACAGGTTGATGTGGGTGACCTTCTTGCCATCTGGGACCAAGGAGAGCCTGGGCTGCTGCCTAGGGCCATGTCGGGGTCTGTGATCCTACCGTAGCTGCCATCTGTGTTGACATTTATGATCCATGTTGCTAACAAAGGCCATGAGGATGTCTGGGGTCTAGACTGCTACCTGTGGCCATTCTGGTGTCTGCGGGCTGTGCCACCGCCAGGGTCACACTGATCTGGGAGGCCTGTGTTGCCACTAGGGGCAATGATGACATCTGGGCCCAAACTACTCAGGGGCCATGTCTGGGCCCATGACCCAGCAGCAGCCAGTGTCTGTGATAATTCCATGGCTCAGTAACCTCTGAAGGCTGTTCAGATGACTAGAGTCTGGTCAGACATCTGAGTCCATGCTGGTGTCCCAAAGTCATGCTGCTACTAGGGCCATGCTAATCTGGGCAGCCTGTGCTGCCCCCCAGGACATGTCTAGGTCTATATCATATCCAGTGTATGTGTTGATATCTGTAGCTCTTGATACCACCGAAGACCGTGAAAATACCTGAGGTCAGGGCCATCACTTGAGGTCATGTTGGTCTGAGGGCTATGCTGCCACAGGGCCATGCTTACCTGAGAGGTCTGTGCTGGCACCTGGATCATGGTAACATCTGGGCCTGGGTTACTGCCAAGGACCATTTCTGGATCCATAGATCTACAGCAGCCAGGGTCCGTGTTGGTGTTCGTGGCTCCTGATACCATCAAAGGCCATGCCGGTGCCAGGGGTCTAGGCTGCCATCTGAGGCCATGTTGGTGTCCAAAGGCATGGTTGCCACGGGGACCATACTGGTATGAGTGGCTTGTGCTGCCTCTGGGGTCATGGTGACATCAGACCTAAGCTGCTGCCGAGAGCCATGTCTGGATCCATGGTCCTGCTGTGGCTGGGGTCTGTGTTGATGTCCTTGGCCTGTGTTACCCACAGGGGTCATAGGAAATATGCTTGTTGAAATCCAAGGGCATTGCTGAGACAGCCCTGCCCTCCACTGGCCCTGGGACAGCTGGCCCTGTCCCTCACTGGACTCCATAGCAGCAGAGTCGACCCCAACCCTCCCCACTGATGTAGAAGACCTGGCCTAGGTGAGTTGGCTCTGCCCTTTGCCTGACAGGGGTGGTCCCAGTGGCCCAGACAGACAGATTCAGCTACCACCCAGACCAAGAACCTGGGCATTGGATTGACCTACCCTAGCATCTACACCATCTAGGACCTGCTGGAGTACGTGAAGGAACTGGCCCCTGCAGAACATTAGCCACAAGCACTCCACAACTCTCGGTGGACGTCAGATATTCCAGAGGAGTTTCCGTGAGGGTCCAGTGATGATGGGGTACCAGAAACCAGAGACCTTTGAACCAACCAATGACTCGCTGCAATGAACATTTGTGGGTGGGCATACTGAACAAAAGGGTAGGCTGTGTGGCACTAGGATGGATAAAACCAGGTTGGAACAATGGAGGGGTGAAGTGGGTCTTGTCGGGTTTTTTGCTTTGATTTAATTAATTTGGGAGGAGGGTTCTTCTAGGGGGTCACTGCAGGGGTGAGGGGCAGAGATGAAGGAACTGGGAGGTAAGCAGGATTCAGGAGCATGATGTGAAATTTCCAAAGAATCAATTAAAAAATTACTTTATATAAAAGAGATAACAAAGCATCACTTTAATTTTATCCCACTTTAAGCAAGTTTACTTTAAAGATTCCCTGGAAGGCCAGGTCTGAGTCTAGAATCCTTGAAACTTGCAGAGGTGTTTGCCCAACTGTGACAGCGTAATTGCTGGCTCAGCCCCCAGTCGTCATGCCTGACACCTCCTACACTGGTGTCAGTTCTGCAGCCTGCCCCCCTGCACACGAGAGTGAGGGTGTTCCAGCTGTTTATCCAAGCCATGCTTCCAGCTTTACCAGCCACTCCACAAATCATGTCTCGGGCTTGGGGTGATCTCTCCAAAGATTAGACCACTTTGTGGGCATAAACTCGGGTAAGAGATGTACAGTTGATGGAAGTGGCTCTCGTCTATGAGGAAGATAATTGCAGGATCCTGCACACCTAGAAAGAGGAAATAGTCTTGTTTGCCAATTGTTCTTGACCTTATAAATTCCTCCGCCTATGAGAAGACATAGCTGGAGTAGGCAATGGAAGTTACAGGAAAAGAAAGGGCTAGAAAATCACTAGGAGGAAGAGGTACCATTTGCAAAAACCCTAAACTGGGGAGGAACCAAATAAGATTGACACTTTGGAGTGAAGAGAAAGACCCAGAACTACAGGTATTGGAAAGGATGGGGTGCTTTGAAATGTTTTGCTTTGGGACTTTTGTCTTTATGATCAATGGGAAGGTATTTAAGAGCTTTAACCAGGGATATACTCTTACGATGGTGTGGATGGCGGCATGTTTACACTGATTCTTACGATGCTGTGGATGGCGGCATGTTTACACTAATTCTCGTTGCTGACACACTGCCTACAGCTATACCTACGGCCGACCTAGAATACATGACTTGAGCTTTGGAGATTTAACAGCAGGAGCATCTGCTGGTGGCTCCAGGTGGCACTGTTGCCTGTGTAATGGGGTCAGGAGTCAGATGGGAAGGGTTACAGGCAAGGAGAGGTGAGGAAGTTAGGTGCCTGCAGTTTGAGTAGCTTTGAACGAAACTGGGTCTGACGGCAAAAGGGAATTGAAAAGAAATAGCTAAAAGGGGTTTTGAAGTCAAGAAATGTTTTCCTGTAGGGTTTAAGAACCAGAATTTGAAAATACTGATTACAGCCAGCAAAGAAAAACATGCGAGAGACTTTTTAGATAGTCATTTATGTAAGTTCTATAGGGAGACAGTATGGCCTGAGACCCACAGAGGATTGGGAAAGGACGCCTCTCCTTTGCAGGAGCTAGACAGGGAGTCCATCTAAAGGAACAGTGGGGAGTCTGTGGGAGCAGCAGGAATTTCCTCTGGTGGCTTACTTTTGTCTGCATGGTGGGAGGGAGATCAAGACCCAGGAGAGGGCAAAAAGGAGGGAAGTTAAAAGCTTTGCAGAGAAAGAGAAAAAGAACTCAAAATATTTGACACAATGGTAAGTGGTGGTCCTGTTAGTCCGTGGGTGTGATATTTTGGTATAACTAATTATATATATATATAATATATATATTATATATATATATATATATATCCCTCCTCTTCCCTGTTCTTTGTTACAGTCCCTGAGCTCTCCAAAGCAATGAGTCCATTTTGTATGCTATGACATAACTTAGGTTTGCAGCCCTAATAGCTTCTAGGTGGGGGTGGCTGGTTGCCAAGGGAACCAAATCTATTACTAAATGGTCTTAACCTCAAGCAAGGGAAATGGAACTAATGGTCATTGGTGATCAATTATTTAATTATCTATGCTTGCACAATAAAGTCTCCATAAAATTCAAAATAAAAAGGGTTGGAGACCTGACTGCTTAGGTTGGAAAAGCCTGCAGAGAGTGGTCAGACAAAGAGGCCACAACCTGAGACCAGCAATTGGTGTCTGAAATGGAAGGGTGGGCTTGTGCAGTTGAACCCTTAATCCTTGCCTCTTCACTAAGTCTGGGCTTGTTAGCATCAGAGAGCTGGAAAATGGCTTAATATGGAGAAGGTAAACTTGTGGTGTCAAAAGTGAAGTCAGGGGAAGCCAGAAAGCGTGGTTAGAGATAAGCCACAAGGAGTAAGTCTTGGTTACCAAATGGTTAAAAACAAGCACATGAGAGTGGCCGGGGTCACAGTTCTGGCTTTTATTGGTATGCTGATAGGGATCTATAGTACCTTTTAGAGTGTTTTTGATATAAGTTATCAGAACAGTGGCATTGCCTCTCTTTGGTGTTTTCGGCAGCTGAGAAATTCATTTTTGTATTAGAAAGAAGCTGAGTAAGAGTCGTGAGACTCGAANATGAGTCCATTTTGTATGCTATGACATAACTTAGGTTTGCAGCCCTAATAGCTTCTAGGTGGGGGTGGCTGGTTGCCAAGGGAACCAAATCTATTACTAAATGGTCTTAACCTCAAGCAAGGGAAATGGAACTAATGGTCATTGGTGATCAATTATTTAATTATCTATGCTTGCACAATAAAGTCTCCATAAAATTCAAAATAAAAAGGGTTGGAGACCTGACTGCTTAGGTTGGAAAAGCCTGCAGAGAGTGGTCAGACAAAGAGGCCACAACCTGAGACCAGCAATTGGTGTCTGAAATGGAAGGGTGGGCTTGTGCAGTTGAACCCTTAATCCTTGCCTCTTCACTAAGTCTGGGCTTGTTAGCATCAGAGAGCTGGAAAATGGCTTAATATGGAGAAGGTAAACTTGTGGTGTCAAAAGTGAAGTCAGGGGAAGCCAGAAAGCGTGGTTAGAGATAAGCCACAAGGAGTAAGTCTTGGTTACCAAATGGTTAAAAACAAGCACATGAGAGTGGCCGGGGTCACAGTTCTGGCTTTTATTGGTATGCTGATAGGGATCTATAGTACCTTTTAGAGTGTTTTCGATATAAGTTATCAGAACAGTGGCATTGCCTCTCTTTGGTGTTTTCGGCAGCTGAGAAATTCATTTTTGTATTAGAAAGAAGCTGAGTAAGAGTCGTGAGACTCGAATATTCATCATTATCAAGTCTCTCCAGGAAGCAAGAATGTGTCCTCTCATGAGCTGGAAGTTATTAGCTGGAGAGTCTTCGCTGTTTGAGCTTGGGAGTGGGAGGGACATTGACCTCCATGAGCTGGCTGGAGGGATGCAGAGCTCTGGAGGAAAACCAATTACTCTAATACTGCCGGCGCTCAGTCTCATAGGCAGAACGGTAGGAACACGACAGGGTCCAGTCTGAAGTAATCCAGGCTCAAATCCTAGATCTTCCTCTTCCAGAACGGAACTTGGGTGATGGAAAGAACCCTAGTCAAACCCTAACTGTAAGAACAAAAGAGCCATGGATGCTGACCAGAATCTCAGTACTATACAAATCGATCACGATTGTGTCTTACCCACTTTATCCTCATCACTTTCTAAGAGGTTGTAGTATTTTCATCTGGAGCCCAAAGACATGCAGTGCCTTGCCCAAAACCTCTCAGCTTGTGAGAGTCAGTCTGACCTGCTTGCAAAGTTGGGGTTTGGTTGGTTGGTTCCTTGTTTTATTTTGAGTTTTTGTTTTGTTTCTTTTTGTTTTGCTTTCATTTTAGTTTTTTATTATATGTATTAAAGCTGCCATCAGGTATTCATGAGGCGTGCCGCTGTCTGTCACAGGGCTGCGCACTAGATACCTGTGCTATTCTCAGTCACCGCAGATGGTGACCACGCCCATCTGTGATGTAGCACTCCCCCACAGGTGATATGCCATTCTCCCGAGACCACAGAGCCACTGTGTGGCAGAGCTGGGCATAAACCAGAGGGCTGCATTTCAAAGCCTGCACTCTCCCTGCTACAGCAAGTGCTCTGCAAACGAAGGGAAGGCTTAGGACATCTGGGTAGATCATAAGACAGCCAGTGCTTCTGGCTCAGGGTCACATGATGCTTTTACAGACAACAATACTGAGGAGGGGTGGCTGGTAGGAGGAAAAACTTCCAGTAGTCTGTAGTACAATACAATACTGTGGTTGGCACAATTGATGCTTCAAAAGACCTAACGTATCCTGGCTTAAATGTCCCCAGCTCAGGTAAACGCTAAATGTCCATTAGTCCGCATCTTGCTACTTGTTACTGAGAAGTTGATTTGAGCTGAGCTTGTAGCTAGTTCTCGACTGAGTAGGCTCCTTGCCTGTTCTCTGCTAAGGATGCCAAATGACAGGGAGCACAGCCAAGGAGTGAAGGACAGAGGGGTGGAGAATTAGCTCCTTAGGAGAATCTTTGTCCGAGACCTAAGTGATGCCCTGAGAGAGGAGGGAAGAAGAAAGGGAGAGAGGGAGGGAGGAATGAAGAAAGAAGTAGGAAGAGGAGGAGAGGATGAAGGAGGAAGAGGGAGAGAGAGGGCACCAAATCCCAATTTGGAATAGCCCCACATGGCCTGAGACTTCCCCATGGCTGTACTCTTGTAAGTTTCGCCATCTCCGACCAGTGCCACCTTGAGGACCCCCAACCCTTTAACGCGGGACCTTTGGTAACATTCCATATCCAAAGGGTTCTCCAGGATCCCTGTCCATCACAATGGAAATGTGTTCAGCTCGTTCCTCAGATTCTGTTCTCTGATTCAACACTGCGCAAACGTCCAACTCCACAATCTCTTTTGAGACTCCAAGAAAATACTTCAAAAAATAAAACTAGTTACATATTTTTAAAACACACTAGTGTGTCAGACGAAGGGTGTGTCATTCCTATTTGAAACAGAGTAAGGGGAACTCCAGTGGAACTAGATCAAAATCTCCACCAAGACCAACACCCCTAAATTCCAAGCCCACTTGTGTTTTCCGTCGCCACCACTAGGGGGCAGATGTGCCTACAGTAATGTGCAATTCTTTTTCAAAATGTAAACCACTTTCCTAATAAATGAGAGATGTCTCGCTGAAACAAGAGAGGCCCATTTGACCCTTGGCTGATGAGGCAGTATGGACAGGGGAACATGGGAATGACAGAAGAGGTGATTGACCGGGAGACCAGTTTTCCTCTCAGGTAGGTTGTCAGATGTGAGGAGCCAGCAAGTACAGGGTTACATTATCCCCTAAGTGATGTCAATGGGACATCAGGTGCAAGATGTACTGGTTCAAGGTGAAGCCATACTTTTAAAAATCATCTTAGGGTTATAACTTATCTTTTTAAAGTTATAGCTGCATAATTTACCTTATCAGAAGGAGAAGACTTTACTTAAAAGGTGGGTTTTTTTTTTATATTTTTGTTGATTCTTTCACTTATTCAGAATACAGAATTTGTATACAACTGGATGAAGTTACCACATGCACGTAAAGAACATTAACTGTTCAGATTTTGCAGGGTCCTGCTCCTAGACAAAAACCAGAGGCAACTAATGACTGCGGGGAGTAGAATTAGCCTCTCCCAGAGATTAGCAGCCTTATCCACGGCAAAGTGGCCAGCCCCGAAACCACATGCACACAGACAACACTATTGAACTCAGCACATGCATATCTGTAACAAAAATAGGGGTGTGAGGGAGGGGTTAGAAGGAAAGAACTTGGGAGGGGTTGGAAGGAAGGAAGCTAGGAGAG